>MU750867.1:235261-258579 GCA_026770625.1 Nicotiana glauca | reverse complement strand
CCTTAGATGTAAAAAAAAGGGGGGGGGGGGTGTCAGTATCATACTTCTTTTAGCGGTTTTTGTTGCGAATTTTTCGTCTCAAACTTTTAAAGGAATCCGAGTTTTGAACGGTTTTCGTTGCGAACTTTTAAATATTTGTATCTCGAACTTTTAAAGGCATCTAAATTTTTAAAGGTTTTCTTGGCGAACTTTTAAAGTTGTTCGTCTCGAACTTTTAAAAGCATCCTAATTTTTAATGATTTTCATGGCGAACTTTTAAAGGTGTTTGTCTTGAACTTTTAAAGGTGTTCGTCTCGAACTTTTAAAGGCATCCAAATTTTTAAGGTTTTCGTTCCGAACTTTTAAAGGTGCTTGTGACAAACTTTAAAGGGTCCCCACTGCCGAATTTTAAGGATTTCTACCATGAGCTTTTAAGGGTCTTTTCCACGAATCTTTAAACGTCTTCATCACGAACTTTGAGTCTTCACCGCGAACTTTTAAAGGTCTTCATCGCGTGCTTTAAAGGGTCTTCGCCATGAATTTTTAAAGGTATTCATCGCGTTCTTTTAAAGGTCTTCACCGCAAACTCTTAAAGGTCTTCATCATGTGCTTTTATGGATCTTCACCCTGAATTTTTAAGAGTTTTTATTGCTGGCTTTTAAAGGTCTTCACCGCGAACTTTTGAAGGTGTTCGCCATAAACTTTTAAAGACCTTGACCACCAGCTTTTAAGGATCCTCGCATGAACTTTTATGGGTCCTCCCCGCAAATTTTAAAAGCATTCGTCGTGAACTTTTAAAGGTCTTCACCGCGAACTTTTAAGATCTTGACCACGAGCTTTTAAGGTGATCTTTTAAAGATCTTGACCACGAGCTTTTAAGGATCTTTACGCGAACTTTTACTGGTCTTAGCCATAAATTTTAAAGGTCTTCATCGCGAACGTACGAGTCCAGAAAACTAGACTCAAATGACTTGAAAAAACTGTGAATTGATGCTAACCAAATACGACGCATGGGTTTATATAGATCTAAGGGGAGCTACTGAAATGTGAAGTGCCGATGTGGGAGTTAGATTATACAATTGGACTCCTAGACGGAATCAATCAAGGAATTGGTGTTGGAAAGGGAATTGGACTTTACACCTAAACGAGCAAATATTATGTCCTCCTTTATTCGAAGAAGGCTGCTTATATTGAGTCCCAAATATGGTTCAAACTCGATGTCTCTTTGTCCTACGTGGATTTGGTGTCCTACATGATTTTTAATTCTTTGCTTTCATTAAAAGATGTCCATTTCTTTATTTAAAGTTCGGTTTTAAATGGTTTATATGCAGTTTGGATAAGAGCCAAGCAAGCACAAAAGCTTTTATTAGAAAAATACAAGGCCAAGAAGATCGGTGCCAAAGGCTATCTCCAACATGACTATGATACTTTTAGTTATTGTTGGAATCTTGGAATCTTGAATTACAATACTGAGAGCAACTACTTTTTCGATCTTGAAGTAGGTATACCGTTTTGCCAAAGTCGTTTATTAAAGGTCACAACCTGTCCAAATAGTCGAATATTTACAGAAATGTTTACTCTTCGCTGGTACTTCAAGCCTCGTCATTAAGGCTCATCATACAAATCAATCTTGACAAGTCTTGAAGTAGGTAGGCATATAAATTTTACTTAAATTAAATTCATAAAATAATTTGGACTATGTTTTAAATTCAAGATATATTGGTCCAAATAAATATATGGGCTAATATAATTGAACTAATTATATAAGTCTAATATATATAGATTAAATAAATAAGTCTTAATCCATTGGGCTAGCCCATTTAATTGGGCTAAAGTGATGAGCCCACTTCATTAAGCCCACGATGTCATCTTCCTAGAGGCCTAGTTTGGTGCCACATGTGAAATGACGTGGCGCGCCAAGTCAAACGAAAGAGCCAATAGGATCGTGCCACGTGTCAAAATGACAAGGCATGCCAAAGTCACACTAAAAGGCCAATGAAATTACACCACGTGTGTAAGTGACATGTACTGGCCAATCAAATGCGGCCATGTCACACTTCAATTTGATTGGTCGGAAAGAGTTTGTTCTTATCATAACTCTTCCCTCCCACAAGTCCACAACTATAAATAAGGGTCTTCATAACTCAAAAAAGACACCAGAAATTATAACAAGAAGCAAGAGAGAGCTCGTGGATCAAATAGCGCAAATTTCTCTACTAGTTTCAAGCTTCAAGTTCAATATATAGCTTGGTAGAGAAACTCGTTTACTCACGCGCCAATGTCTTTCAAGGGAGTTCATCACACAATTAGAAAATTAATCTTATTGAGAAATCGATGTCTTACTCCATAACTTTGAGGGAACCATAGCCTGACAAAGAGTTCGGTCCAATTTGGACGCCCATTTAGGAGGTGCCAAACAAACCCCATTATTGATTTGAGATCTTGATAAGGTGAATACCCAGTCTATTCAATGCTAGAGTTCAAGAAATCAATTTCAAGTTCAAAAACGAAGAACAAATCAAGTTCAAGCTCAAGAACAAAGAATGAAGAACGAATTAATTAAGGTCAAGTTCAAATAATCAAGCTCACGAACAAGATCATCGTTCGTGAAAACAAATATAGATTCAAGATCAAGATCAAAGACCCTTGAATTTATTTACTATTGAAAGAAGAATCAGAGGAATCATAGTGATTGTAACACTCATATTATTTGAAATAAAATACTACGAATGTTGTGATATTTTTCGGTCTTGATTTTATTTTTTTGACTCAAATTTATTATCCACAAGCATCTTGTAATGAAATAATTAGTGTTGATATGGATCGTATGAACAAACATGTACATGATTGGATAGAAGTAATGAAATTCAAAATAAGCAATGAATATGTTCGGTAAAAAGCTGATGATAATTTTTTTATTTTTTTTTTATTTATGTTAAAGTGACGAAGATACCCATAATGTTATCTAAAAATAATTCAAATGAGTACCTTTAATGAAAAAAGATGACTGCGAATAGAATTGAAAGGAGGTAGGACTTTTGTTTCGGAAGGACTTTTTGGAGACTATAAAAACATACTACGAATAAAATAGTAAGAAGTTTTGACAAATCAAAAGAACTTATAAGGTGAAAAATCATTCGTAGGATCACCAAGTTAGGTCTTTTGACGGATTCTAGTTTTTAATTAAGCACATGACTTATAAGTAGAGGCATATTCAAAATTTTAGTTTGACAGGTTCAATCTTTATATTTTTACCATTGAAGTCATTACACAATTAACGGCATTATGGTTTTAGAATGTAGTATTTATTGAAATTTGGTGATCTTTTACATATATATATATATATAAGCTCCATACTGAAATTACTGTATTCAGTTGAACCCGTACTCAGGTAGCTACATTTGCCGCTGCTTATAAGCATTTATGATATTTAACAAATGCATAAATAAGTCAAAAATGCATGTAAGCTAGTCAACCCGGCTTATAAGATTTACCCAAACACCCTCTTTAAGTCATCGAAATAGTCGTGTTATATGCTACTCTAGAGTCGAACAAAAATAACACACAGTCTACGTAATTTTTCGTCATTTGGAGATAGACTTCAAATATACAAGTATCGAAGCTGAACAAGACACGAGCTAAAGAATATTCTTGAGAATTTAAAACATTTGAGGATGCAACTGACACGATTCAATATTCTGAGAATCAAGCTAGCTTGAAATAATGAAATTAACTATTCCCTTATTGAGCACTAAAAACAATCTTTAAGCATGTCCATTAGGAAAGTAAATTAACAAGTATTCTGAAATTACCACTATTGTCCCACACTTCAGTCACGATTTCATGTTAGTCAGTTGCGCTTGTGACATACTTGAGCTTGGCGACTCTTACACGCTAAAAATATATGTGTAATTGTACTAAACCAGTTTTGACGAGTAAGCTAAGTGATTCACAAAAGTTTGCTTTCTTTTTCTGTTTTCTTTGTAATATTTCAAGCAAAGTATAGATTAAAACAAATGCATATTGATAATACCTTACATGCTTCTGCCAAACTGCAAGAAGAGGTCAATAGTTTCTCTTGTTTCTTCCTTTTTATGTAATACTTTCAAGACTTCCATTTATTGAGGAAGAAAGTGAAGATCTTTTTTAGTTTTGCAGTATTTAAAAAAAGAAGATCAATGACTGCTCCCGGAGTACAGCTGCAGCTTCCCGATGATCATCATGTAATCAATCATTCATCACTACGAGGGTGTTTGTTTGAGCTTATAAGCTGGTTAAATTAATTTATAAGTACCTTTTGATTTGTTAAATACCCAAAGTGCTTATAGCCATAAGTTGGTCACCCCCAACTTAATTATAGCTTTTCCGCTTACAAGCACTTTTAGTTTGACCAAGGCGTTTACTAGTTTATCCTTCGTAATATTTTTTAATTCACAAAATATCTTTTTCAAATAAATTTTCTAACTTCCTCTTCATTCTATATTTGTTGTTCATCCTTTTCTTTACAAAGAAATTTTTAATTTATAATATTTTGTAAAAAATTTAAGGGTATTTTAGTCATTTTAACAAAAGAACATCATACACTCAAGTGCTTATTATCAGTTATCCAAACACGCAAATACTAATTTAAAAAATCAGTTTCAGCGCTTGACGATTATCAGTTATTTACAATCAACTAATCTAAATGGGATCTATATCATTAATTAGCACGAAAGATATTCTATTTTATATGACTATGCGTAGTATTCACAAGAAGAAAGCATTTTCATTTTAAACAAAAAAGTTAACTTCGGATCAAAGCCTTTAAGTTTTCTACTTAATCAATACATGGCGAGCAGCTTAAAAATATTGAAGATTCTTGTTGTTTTAATGAAATATAGTTAAGAGGGAGTTAAAATTATTCAACAGGTGGTGATGGATAATGGTATTGTCCAAGTGACATTATCAGTACCAGATGGCATTGTAACCGGAATCAAATACAATGGCGTTGACAATTTGCTTGAGGTTCTAAATAATGAATCAAACAGAGGGTAACTAATTCCATCAGCTAGCCATTTCTTTTTAAGCTTCTTAATTAAATATTCCCCTTTTATCTTGAAAATAGATTAAGTTTATCCTCATTGCGAAAGGAATTCAATGTAACAATTGTTAATGTTTTTCTCTAGCTACTGGGACGTCGTCTGGAGTCCGGCAGGAAGCACAGGGACTACAGGAACATTTGAAAGGTTACTTCCTTCGTTTCAATTTAGATGACATACTTTTCTTATTAGTCCGTTTAAAAAAAAAAAGACATATTTCTATAACTGGAAATAATTCAACTTTAAACTTTTTATTTTACTCATTTTAGCTTTAATGAGAAGCTTTTATAACCATAAGCTTTTATAACCATGACTTTAAACTTTTTACACCTTAAGCTTTTAAGACCACAAGTTTTAAAAGTGTCTTCTTTTCTCTTAAACTTCGTGCCGAGTCAAATTAACTTATCTAAATTGAAACTTAGAGAGTATGTAATATCCCGATTCTAGGGGTGACAATTTGGTCCCAAACCCATTTGACCCGCCTGTATGTTGAACTCAACCTATCTTGACCCAGTTCTTGTCGGCCCATCTAAAGTTGAGCTAATTTTTGGCCCAAATTGATCAATGAACAATATTTTGTTAAAATATCTTAAACGTAATTCTTGTTTTGATATGTTATGTATGACCATAAAAAAAGGAAATAAGTCTTATTTGGTAATTAAACAATTAATAAGAAAACAATACACATTAATTAAAGTTTGGTAAGAGTTGACGGGTTGGATTATGACCCAAATTTTAACCCACATTGAGGCAACACATCTCAGCCTAAGTAACTTTTAGACGGGTCATTGACCCGCCTATTTATAGACTCATCCCATTTTAACTCGCCCAAAATTAGCCCAACCCATCCATTTGACATACCTACCCGACCCCAAGTCTCGTGGGTTCATGATCAAAAGAAAGTAAGAAACTCAATAAAAGATTATATGTTGTTTTGAGAGAATTAGGATTGTTTCGTTAATGTAGGCTCATATGCACAACCTACAATTTGTTTTGAGAGAATTAGGATTGTTTCGTTAATGTAGGCTCATATGCACAACCTACAAGGTCATATTGGAAACAGATGATCAAATAGAGCTTTCCTTCTCAAGGACATGGAATGTGTCACTTCAGGACAAGCTTATTCCTCTAAACATAGACAAAAGGTTGGCTTCTTTTTGTTTCCTTTTCTTTTCCTTCTTTAAATTTTTGTTGGTATTTTTTGACCTAAAAAAGACGACATTATACTTGATTACTAACCAGAAGTATGATGTTCAGGTTTATAATGCTTAAAGGTTCCTCAGGTTTCTATTCTTATGCAATTTATGAACATTTAGAGGGATGGCCTGGTTTCAACCTTGATGAGACTAGGATTGCTTTCAAGCTCAGAAAGGACAAGTAATACTCACTTTCTCTTCATCAATCTATTTTTGATCTAGTTGTCGGAGTTCTAAAGAAGGGTAGCCTTGGCGTGGTAAAGCTGTTGCCTCACCAGGACGTCACGGGTTCGAGCCGTGGAAACAGTCTTTTGCAAAAATACATGGTACTGCATACAATAGAAACTTATGGTGCGGCTCTTCCCTGGACCCCGCACATAACAGAAGCTTAGTGCTTCAGCCTGCCCTTTTTGTCAGGACTTTTAAACCTATCTGCTAACATTTTCTCAATGTTGCATATCCTTTTATAGTTCTCGTACTTACAAATTGATACATATAATATGAATGATTAATTATTTGTACACATGAAAGACAAATTGTATGTGTCTTATCTATAGCTTCATTGACAACAATTAAGAATGATGTTTTACTGTCTAATCTTGAACGTCGACCAGGTTTCATTACATGGCAATGGCAGATAACAGGCAGAGATACATGCCCTTACCTGATGACAGGCTGCCCGATAGAGGACAACCACTTGCTTATCCAGAAGCAGTCCTGCTTGTCAATCCCGTGGAGCCTGAGTTCAACGGCGAGGTGCCTATTTTCTTCTGCCATTTGTTGAGATACAACACAATCAAGTGTAATTAAAAGCATGCTCTCTACAACAAAGTAAACTTTTAGATACAATGGTTACATTGTATCAGAGTATACATGGGTCACGATTCATATTTCAGTCTCACCACCAACCAAAAAAAGGCAAAAAATATTCCATATATATATTCAGCTCCATGTGAGGAGGGGGTGTTGAACTCTGATATAATCAAGTAGTTAAAAGTGTGCTTCTGGTTAAGTCTGTTACTTTACTGGCTGCTGAAGAGGCAATACTATTCTATCCATCATTTTTTTTTCTTGTGGTTCACAATTAGGGTCTTAATGAGTCTTTTATTGGGTAATTAAGGAGTCTTGATTGGTTAATGCTATCAGGTGGATGACAAGTATCAGTACTCATGTGAGGACAAAGATCTCAAGGTCCATGGCTGGATTTGTATGGATCCACCACTTGGGTTCTGGATTATTATTCCCAGTGACGAATTTCGATCCGGGGGACCCCTTAAACAAAACCTCACTTCTCATGTTGGTCCAACTGCTCTTTCTGTAAGTAATTACAAGCCTTAACACAATCTTATTCTTGTTCAATTGTTTCTTAGCCCCTAAATTAACTAAAATAACCAAGTATTTCAATTTTAATTAGACTATGGTCACAAAACATGCATTGTTTTTATCTTCTTTTCATGATTGTCGCACAAGATGTTATTCTGCAGATGTTTCTCAGTGCCCACTATGCAGGAGAGGATTTGGTTGCAAAGTTTGGAAAAGGAGAGCCATGGAAAAAAGTCTTTGGACCAGTTTTTATATATCTTAATTATGTCAATGAAGGGGAGGATCCCCTTATTCTCTGGGAGGATGCCAAAGAACAGGTATAATTAAGAAAGTTCTATGTACTAACACCGTCAAAGATATCAGGTCACATAAAAGGTAATTACAGAAAACTTTGTTTAATAAGCATGCATTTTCAAAGTATAATAAACGGTTAAGTATAACAGGTTAAATCATAATGATGGCCTAACAAAAGTATATAACTTAAATCCTTAAGGAAACTAGTTTTATGGTACAACGAAGTGATCTTCATTGCTGTCTTTGTGATTGTCCTTACTGATATAACTAGACTATCTAATGCTCTGAATGTAAACAGATGCTGGTAGAAGTCCAAAGCTGGCCTTACAGTTTTCCGGCATCTGAAGATTTTCCATCGTCATCTCAACGTGGTAATATCAGTGGAAGATTGTTAGTCCAAGACAGGTATTATTTGCTTACTGTTACCACATTTTCCTTTTTCTTTTGGAGGTAGGAGGTGGACATGGAAAAATAATTATTCTGCGGTTACTGGCTCTACTTGTTGGGAATAAACCCCCACAGAAATAATATTCACGGTAATAAAAGCGGAATAATAATGTAGCACCGAGATACGGTAATTAACAAAAATAAAAGAGTAACAATGACACCAAGATTTTTACGTGGAAAACCCTTTTGAATAAGGGAAAAAACCACGGCCCCGAGAGGAGAAACTGATATCACTATAGTAAGGAATTTTACACTTTGTAGTTCCGAGTAAAATCCTTCAAAGACCACTACAACACTCAAAAGAAATAACCCTCTTTTGATATTTCCACCTCACTACAATATCGTTCACTCTCTATTTTTCTCACAGACTAATTTCTTATACCCTGTCTGTGAAACCTCACTCTTTCTTTCTCTCTTTGTTGGTGTGTGGAAATGAGAATTGAAGCTCTCCTTTTATAGCCAAAGCTTCACTCTCTAAAGCCTACAATATTTGACAATTTACACACACTTTTCACAATTCAACAAAGTTGGCTACCAACCCAAAGAAATTCAACAAGGTTGGCTACCAACCAAAACTAATTCAACAAAGTTGGCTACCTAACCAAAACAAGTCAACAAGGTTGGCTACCAAACCAAAGAAACTTTTATTAGGCACATGCCTAATACTTCTTCAAATGAGATGGACATCATCAATCTCCCCCTCCAGTCTCATTTATCTAGAGGAGGTAGCACTGTCTTCTAATTTGAGTGCATGCCGACAAGTTCTTTGCATAGCTCGAACTTGTTCCTTTGTACCACCTTCGTCAGCATATCTGCGGGATTCTCACTTGTAGAAATCTTCAAGACTTTTAGAGATTCATCATCTACCATTTCTCGAATCCAATGATATCTCACGTCAATGTGTTTGGTCCTTGCATGGTACATAGAGTTCTTGCTAAGGTCTATTGCACTTTGACTGTCACAATAGATGGCATACTCCTTCTGATGCAATCCAAGCTCTTGAAGGAACCGTTTGAGCCATATCATCTCCTTGCCAGTTTCTGTAGCGGCAATGTACTCTGCTTCAGTTGTTGAAAGTGCAACACACTTCTGCAACTTAGACTGCCATGATATAGCTCCCCCTGAAAATGTAAACAAATATCCAGTAGTAGATTTTCTGTTGTCAATGTCACCTGCCATATCGGCATCTGTATAGCCCTTCAAGATTGGATCAGATCCTCCAAAGCACAAACAATCTCCCGTGGTACCTCTCAGGTACCTGAGTATCCACTTGACTGCTTCCCAATGTTCTTTTCCTGGATTTTCAAGAAACCTGCTGACAACACCAACTGCGTGAGCAATATCAGGTCTAGTGCATACCATTGCATACATTAAGCTTCCGACTGCTGAAGAATAAGGAACTCTAGCCATGTTCCCTTTCTCTTCCACTGTTGTAGGACACATCTTTTTGCTCAACTTTAGATGACTAGCAAGAGGTGTGCTAACTGGCTTAGCATTCTTCATGTTGAAGCGTTCTAGTACACGTTCAATGTACTTTTCCTGAGATAGCCACAACTTTCTACGTGTTCTCTCTCGAACTATCTTCATCCCTAGAATTTGTTGTGCAGGGCCCAAGTCCTTCATATCAAATGACTTGGACAGATCTCCCTTCAACTTTGCTATCAACCCCTTGTCTTTTCCTACAATTAACATGTCATCCACATACAACAATAATATAATAAAGTTATTCTCAGAAAATCTTTTGAAGTATACACATGGATCAGAATAGGTCTTTAGGTATGTTTGACTTTTCATGAATGAGTCAAACTTCATGTACCACTGCCTTGGTGCCTGCTTCAATCCATAAAGACTCTTATTCAATTTGCACACCATGTATTTCTTTCCAGCTACTTCAAATCCTTCTGGCTGCTCCATATAAATCTCCTCTTCCAAATCTCCATGAAGAAATGCAGTTTTCACATCCAACTGCTCCACTTCAAGATCTAGGCTAGCTGCTAAGCTCAAAATAGTTCGAATAGAAGTCATTTTGACAACAGGTGAGAAAATTTCGTCAAAATCAATACCTTTCTTTTGTTCGAAGCCTTTAACGACCAATCGAGCTTTGTATCTGACCAGCTTGCCATTTCCATCTTTCTTGAGTTTAAAGACCCATTTGCATTTGAGTGGTCTTTTACCCTTTGGAAGTTCAACCAGCTTGTACGTGCCATTTTTCTGTAGAGATTCCATCTCTTCTTGCATAGCTTTCATCCACTGGTTCTTTTCTGGATGGGACAACACCTCCTTAAGACTTTCTGGCTCCCCCTCATCACTGATGAGAACATACTCTGTGGACGGGTACCTGCATGATTCTACCCTTGGCCTCTCTGATCTCCTCAGAGGTTGAGGTTGTTCTTCTTCCTGAGTGGGGTGCTCCACTTCCTCGACACCTTCATCAAGTTGCTCCCCCTGCTCAATAACCTCACCAGGTTGCTCCCCCTGCTCGGCAACCTCGTCGGTCGTACTTTCTGCACTTGTGGGATTGTTAGAAGTAGAAGGAATAGTAACAAGGTTAGGAATTATACCATTCTTCGCCTTTTCTGACATATCAGCAGCAGTTCCAACTTCACTTTCTCGGAAGACTACATCTCTGCTTCTGATGACCTTCTTCTTTACAGGATCCCACAATCTGTACCCGAACTCTTCATCTCCATATCCGATAAATATGCAGGGAACAGATTTATCATCCAGCTTTGTTCTCTGCTCTTTTGGTATATGTGCAAAAGCTCTGCAACCGAACACCTTCAAATGTGAGTAGGACACCTCCTTGTTGGTCCAAACTCTCTCTGGGATGTCAAACGCCAACGGAACTGATGGACTCCTATTGATCAGGTAACAGGCTGTCTGAACTGCTTCACCCCAGAATGACTTAGGCAGTTTAGCCATTCTGAGCATGCTTCTCACCTTCTCCACAATGGTGCGGTTCATCCTCTCGGCTATGCCATTGTGCTGTGGGGTTCCAGGAACTGTCTTTTCATGTCTGATCCCATGACTTGAACAATACTCTTCAAATTCCCTTGAAGTGTACTCACCTCCATTGTCACTTCGGAGACGTTTTAGCTTTCGACCAGTCTCCCTTTCTACTAGAGCATGAAACTTCTGGAAAACTTGAAACACCTGATCTTTGGTTTTCAAAATATAAACCCATAATTTTCGTGAAGCATCATCAATAAAAGTAACAAAATATTTGTTACCGCCCATTGATTCAATTTCCATTGGGCCACAAACATCAGAATATACTAAATCAAGTATATTCAATTTTCTTTCAGACGATGTCTGAAATGAGACTCTATGTTGCTTACCAAATAAACAGTAGTCACAGGGTTTTATTGTTGTACCTTTGGCATAAGAAATAAGTGATTTCTTGGCAAGAATCTGCAATCCCTTCTCGCTCATATGACCCATTCTTTTGTGCCACAAATCTGCAGAAATCCCATCTTGTGCCGCGTTCAATTCACCTTGGCATATTTCTGCATTTGTCTTGTACAACGTGCCATGAGCAACTCCCTTTGCAATCACCAATGATCCCTTAGTGAGTCTCCACTTTTGATTTGCAAAATAGTTCTCGTATCCATCTCGGTCTAAAGCAATTCCTGAGATCAAGTTCATCCGCAAATCAGGTACATGCCGCACGTCCTTTAGAACCAATGTGCATCCGACATTTGTCTTGATACAGATGTCACCAATCCCCGCAATCTTTGAGTAACTTGTGTTACCCATTCTCACAGTGCCGAAATCCCCTGCTACATATCTGCAAAAAAGATCTCTTACCGGTGTGGCGTGGTAAGATGCTGCTGTGTCAACCACCCATTCCGACTCTGGACCTGACAGATGCATGCATTCCTCTTCCTCATTTATAAAGAGGACAACATTATCATTGTTTTGCACCATGGCGGCTGTGTTGTCGTCATTCTTCTGGCCACTGGTTTCTCCTTTGCCCTTCCTTGGATTTGGGCAATCTCTTTTGAAGTGACCTGGTTGATCACAGTTGTAGCAATTTCTGGCTCTTGATTTGGATCGGTTCTTTGACTTCCCACGAGCTCCGGATCTACCATAGTTGTTCGAACTCCTTTGATAACTCCTACTTCTACCTTCTGTGATGAGAGCTTGTCCTTGATTTTCAGGCTTCTTTCTCATCTTCTCATTGAGTAAAAGAGCCGATGTAACATCTTTCAACTCAATAGTAGTCTTACCGTGCAGGATGGTTGTTGCCAAATTATCGTACGAAGATGGCAACGAGTTCAATAGCAAGATGGCTTTATCTTCTTCCTCGATTTTCACTCCGAGGTTGGCAAGCTGTGTGATTAGTCCGTTAAATACATTTAAATGTGACAAAAAATTCATACCTTCACCCATGTGTAGGGCATATAACTGCTTCTTCAGGTACAATTTATTTGTCAGTGTTTTGGACATGTATAGGCTTTCCAACCTTGTCCAAATTCCACGTGCAGTGACTTCATCAATGATGTTATTTACTACATCATCTGATAAGTGCAACCTGATTGCACTAGCAGCTCTTTCATCCAAGTCAGCCCAATCCTCAGCTTTCATGGTATCAGGCTTTTTGGCATCAACATCTAGTACCTTGTGTAATCCTTGTTGGATGAGCAGATCCCTCATCCTTCTTTGCCATGTTGAGAAACCGTTATCTCCGTTGAATTTTGCTACCTCGTACTTTACTCCGGACATTTTTGTTTTTCACCGAGTATAGTACTACCGACAGTGAATAGTATTTTAGTGAACGAGCAGAACCTGTGCTCTGATACCAGTTGTTGGGAATAAACCCCCACAGAAATAATATTCACGGTAATAAAAGCGGAATAATAATGTAGCACCGAGATACGGTAATTAACAAAAATAAAAGAGTAACAATGACACCAAGATTTTTACGTGGAAAACCCTTTTGAATAAGGGAAAAAACCACGGCCCCGAGAGGAGAAACTGATATCACTATAGTAAGGAATTTTTACACTTTGTAGTTCCGAGTAAAATCCTCCAAAGACCACTACAACACTCAAAAGAAATAACCCTCTTTTGATATTCCCACCTCACTACAATATCGCTCACTCTCTATTTTTCTCACAGACTAATTTCTTATACCCTGTCTGTGAAACCTCACTCTTTCTTTCTCTCTTTGTTGGTGTGTGGAAATGAGAATTGAAGCTCTCCTTTTATAGCCAAAGCTTCACTCTCTAAAGCCTACAATATTTGACAATTTACACACACTTTTCACAATTCAACAAAGTTGGCTACCAACCCAAAGAAATTCAACAAGGTTGGCTACCAACCAAAACTAATTCAACAAAGTTGGCTACCTAACCAAAACAAGTCAACAAGGTTGGCTACCAAACCAAATAAACTTTTATTAGGCACATGCCTAATATTTCTTCAAATGAGATGGACATCATCACTACTTATATTTTTTTTTCGTGCCTAGTTACTTCAAAGATGATAAGATATCTGCTTCTGGTGCATATGTTGGCTTGGCTCCACCAGGAGAAGCTGGTTCATGGCAAAGAGAATGCAAGGTGATTCAGGGAAACATAAAAGCTTAATCACTCGAAAACTACTTATGTTTTTTCTTTTTAAGAATTTGAATACTAGTTGATGGTGATCAGGACTATCAATTCTGGACAGAAGCAGATGAGGAAGGCTATTATGTAATCAGTGATATACGAGCAGGTGACTATAACTTGTACGCTTTTGTCCCTGGATTCATTGGAGATTATAAAAGTGAAACTAAAGTCACAATTACCTCAGGTACTAAATTCTCTATTTGGAAAGTAGATCATTATTTTCAAGCTTTTCAAGATGGTTAAGAGCTAAAAATAACATGTTATAAATCAGGTTGCAGCATAGAGATGGATGATCTTGTATTTGAACCCCCAAGAAATGGACCTACACTTTGGGAAATTGGCATTCCTGATCGTTCTGCTCGAGAGTTTTATATTCCTGATCCTGATCCAAAATATGTTAACAAACTCTTTGTTAATCACCCTGATAAGTTAGCTTTCTCCTTCTTCATTTTTAGTTTAATTTTTATCTTTCTATTTTGCTGCTCATATAACCATCATTTTCCTCAGGTTTAGACAGTACGGGCTATGGGAGAGATACACTGACTTGTATCCAAATGGTGATATAGTCTTTAAAGTTGGAGAGAGTGACTATAAAAAAGAGTGGTTCTTTGCTCAAGTCACTAGGTATGAAAGTACTAAATCAGTACTATCTTTGCATCTGGAATTCTATGTAGACTTTAGGGAAATTGATATCTTCATAAATTTGAATGTGATTTTTCTTCCTTTTTTCCGGATTTGTGGGTATGTTAGGAAAAAGGATGAGAAGACATACATAGGAACAACATGGCAAATAAAGTTCAAACTTGACAATGTTAAACCAAATGAAATCTATGCACTAAGATTGGCACTTGCATCTGCAGCTCAAGCTGAATTACAGGTATAGCACAATCTTTTCATCATTTTTCAATTATTTTTAGATATTATCGAGTCAAAATCATAAAATGTAACTTGTAGGTACGCGTCAATGATTCAAGCACGAGTACTCCTCTATTCTCAAGTGGAGTGATAGGGAAGGATAACGCGATAGCGAGGCATGGAATTCATGGTCTCTACTGGCTGTTCAATGTGAATTTGCAGGGTAATATACTTGTTGAAGGGGAAAATACCATATATTTGACACAAGCAAAGGCAACCAGTCCTTTTCAAGGGATCATGTATGACTATATTCGTCTGGAAGGATCTCTTTCCCATGACTAAGGCCAATTGTTTGAGATTTCTTTGTATAGATATTATTTTACTTCATTATCTTGAAAATATACTATAACTTTGAAAGAGTTTAAGTTACTAATGACATACGAACAAATTCTTTACGCATGCATTGACGACCCATATGCTGGCACGTAGTATGTAATTACTTTGAATGTGACAAATCACACTCTAACCTTTTCTTTCTTTATATTTTTTAACTTTTGTGACGCAGTCAAAAGTCAGATCTTTTTAAATTTTAAGGAATTTTAATTTGAGGAACTCATAAGTCTTCTTTATTTTACTTAAATTTCGTGTTCGGTCAAACTACGACATATAAAATGAAGGAGATGAAGTAATATGACTTTTGAACTCAACTAATCTCTCTAATAGACCGCGCTAAATTCAGCTTATCAAATTATTTTATTTTCTTCTCTTTTGCAGTATTTTTCAGATAAGGAAAAAGGTGATTTTATCTTTTGTTCTGGTGGCCAAAATTGCCTACTAAAGAGTCGTTTGGTTCGAAACAAGTTATGTTGGGTTAGTTATGCTGGGATTAGTTATACTAGAATTAGTTATGTTTGGGTTAGTTATCCTGCTATTATTTCTTATTGACTGTTTGGTATGTTGTATTAATCCTGGGATTGTCAATTTTACTGCTTGATCCTGGGATTACCATTCTATCATCTGGCGGGAATAAGATATTAAGATCGAAATAATCAGGTGTCATGCTGAAGCTAGTAAAACAAATCTTGAACAATGAAAAATCAGACAACAAAAGAGAAATATATCACAAGAGACACAAACAATTAATGTGGTTCGGTCAGTTGACCTGTATTCACATGCTGAGATGAGCAATCCACTATATAAAGGAAAGTACAAAATATCGAGAGAACAACATCACAAAGAGGCACACTCAAATGACAGTATAACACTTGTCTCACAAATTTCTCTCCCCCCTCCCGAAATAAGACTCTTAAACCCCTTAAGGACTACGTTGTGGATGCTACTAAATGAGAAGAAGTAATTCATAAATTATAAAAGTCCAAAACCTTTTCCTCCAAGAAAAAGGACTAGTCAAACATGGAAGAATTATATTTTTCTTTTCGTAAAAGGTAAAAACAATTATGGTAATGTGTTGCCCTTCCTTCAAGAGATAGAAAAATTGAATATTGTAAGAAAACCAGGACAAACACCTAACAATTCTCCCCCTTAGCCTGAATTTTCTAATAAAATAAACTTGATCCACCTTCTTCACATAACCTTTAACATGTCGCATCTCCAAATCTTCACCACAAAGTTTGTCTCAACGTGAGTAGCACGCCGGTCAAGTTTCTCAGACGAAAATCATAATTACCGCCGAATAGGTTGCGGCTAGAACTAAACATGCCTAAATGAACCCGTCTTGAACATTGCTCCAATACCACTTGTTAAGATCAAAATAATCAGGTGTCATGCAGAAGCTAGTAACGCAAATCTTGAACGATGATAAATCAGACAACAAAAGAAAAATATACAAAAAGAGACACAACATTTAACGTGGTTCGCTTAATTAACCTACGTCCATGGCGGGAGATGAATAATCCACTATATAAAATAGACTACATAATATCGAGAGAACAACCTCACAAAGAGACACACACAAGTGACAGAATAACATTTGTGTCACAAATTCTCCCCCTAAACAAGACTATCAAGCCCCTTAATGACTACATTGTGGATGCTACTAAATGAGAAGAAAGGATATTCAATTTATAGAAGTTCAGAACATTTTCCTCGAGGAAAAAGGACTAGCAAATCATGGAAGAATTATATATTCCTATTCATAAAAGGTAAAGTCAATTATAATGTATTTTCCTTCCTTCTAAAGATAGAAAAACCAAATATGCATGGTAAGAAAATCAGGACAAACATGTAACATAAGTTATCCCGATACTATTTTTAATCTTAAGATAACATATCCGCAAGTAGTAGCCAAGCAAGAAATAAGACGATAGTAAATTTTTATCCCAAGATTATTTTTGTTTATCCATCATATAAAGAGTAACCAAGTATAGCGGGATGAGAGTCCGCGAACTAAAAATTTAGTAAATTTAAACACGTTTTAATTGAAATATTCCTCAAACAAGTTTTTCAGCTACAAATTCTTTATTATAAATTAAAACTAAAATAATGAATAGAAGTTTAAAACAAACATTTATTTGCATTTGATATTTTAATATGTAAACAATATCTGCAAAACTAATGTATGTCTAAGAACCTTAAAACGGATAGATCTTTTCTCTCAAGGATGGCAAATTATTAATTTTTATTGAAGTTTGAAAAATTGTATTTGCAAATTATATTTTGGACTTTTTACATATAGTGATTGTTTAAGCACTGTTCGAAAAAAAGAAAAATAGAAATTGGATGACTATCCGTACTATTTTGTAATATTTTAACTTAGCTTTTGGATGTTGAAAACAAAAAACTCAGGCTATACCTCTCTCTGGCTTGATGTTTCATCACATTGACTGATCCCTCGGTTAATCTCTCAAGTATAGTTACTACTCCGTCCGTTCATTTTTTTATGTTTATTTTTGACTTTGCACTCCTTTTAGGGAGTAGCACTTTTCAAACATAACTTTGGTATATTATAAAATAATCATAAGGGAAAATTTCACATAAGAACACTAGTATTAGTCCAAGTAAATGTGAAATTTTGAAGATTGACAAAAGGACTCAGATATGGACCAGGTCCATCTTGTGAGGCACAGTAGTTATCAACCCAAATATGTGAGATGCACGTGAAGTAGATTAGTCAAACTTATCAGAAGTAATATCTCCTAATCATAATCGAAAATGTTGCATATTGGATAAGGAGAAAGACTCCTTACACAAAGAGAACACGGTTTAGGAAAATGATAAGAGTTAGAGTATGAGATCAACTAGAATTCTTTCACCATGGAAGAGTAGCATCTGTATCCTAGTCAATCTCTAATTACTAACTCCTTAAATATTAGTGTTGTTCTCTTTTATAGGTAATGCACATAAGCATAAGTTAGATGTGAATTGAGAGCAAAATAGCAAGGCAATTTTGCAAGCCATTTATGAGAGATTCAAGCGTGCAATCCTGAATCAACCAGTTCCAAGTGTGTATCTTTTATTCTAGTTAATTTGTTGTAGGTGATTTACATTGTACCTTTCAGCTTATTTAGAAGCAATTGTATTAGGTACTTAGAGTTTTCAAGTTAGAGTTAACTTGAAGTTGTCGCAACAGTTGAGGCTGTGTGCCACAACGGGATTAGAGTTAATCTTAGGTTTACAAAAAAGTTTTTGTAAATGCAGTTTTTGGTTCAGTGATTTTAGTGGAGAATTTGGGAAAATCCTACTAGAAAGTAGGTCCTCGTTTTTTTACCTTTTGAGCCAGGTGATTTCCACGTAAAATCTATGTGTTCTTTATTTTCTTTACTTATTATTTTGCAAATAGTAGTAGTTGGAACACATAGAAGAACCAGGTCTTTCTATAATCAAGTTAAGCGAAAATTGGGTACCACATAAATCATCCCCCCCATTGTGTGGTATTGAAGTATGAAACATCAATTGGTATTAGAGCAGGTTATCATTGAAGAGGCTAACACCTTAGGAACAGATCAAGATGAGTGCACCACCTGGAAACTGGGAAGGACAATCCACTATTAGGTCTCCACTCTTTAATGGCCAGTGCTATTTCTGGTGGAAGAGCATGATGAGAGACCACATCATAGGTGAAAACTATAAATTCTGGGACATAGTCACTGATGGTCCCCTGGCTACTACAAAGAAAAATGCTGAAGGAATGGACGTGCGAAAGAGCTGACTGTACAACTTAAGATTTGAAGAAATGGGAAAAGAATGTCAAGTCCAAGAAATGGCTTGTATGTGGACTAGGTCCAGATGAGTACATCAGGATTCAAAGTTGTACCACTACTAAGGAGATATGAGACACTCTACAAGTGACCCATGAAGGAACTCCTCAAGCAAAGAGATAAAGAGGAACAATGTTATATTCTCAATATGAGAATTTCACCATGAAGGAATGAGAAACTATCCAAGAGATGTACACAAGGTTCACAACACTAACAAATGAACTTAAGTCTCTTGGAAGAATTATCCTTGAAGAAGACAAGGTTGAGAAAATCTTGACAAGGGTCTTGCTAGTAACTTGGGAAAGCAAAATCACTGCTATTCAGGAAGCAAAGAACATTGGTACTCTCAAGTTGGATGAGATGATTGGAAATCTCACTGCCTATGAACTGAGAAGGAAAACCATGAAGAGGGATGCACCCAAGAAGGAAATGAGCCTGGCTCTCAGAATAGCTAAAGGTGCAGATCTAGAGGATGATGAAATGGCCATGATCACAAAGGATTTTAAGAAGTACCTAATGAGAGGAAAGGGTTCTTCAAGAGGTACAACCTTCAACAAACCAAGGGCTTCTGAAAAACAGACTGACGAGGGCTGTTACAAATGTGGTAAGACTGACCACATGATCAAGAGATGTCCTCAGTGAAAAATCGAATGGAAGAAGGAAAGGGCTGAACGAAGCAATAGGAAGAAGGAACAGGTTCAACCCAAAAGGAACAAAGGATCAAAAAAGGCTATGGTTGCTGCTTGGGAGAAACCTTAGATGAGGATTCAGAAGATGAAGCTGGAGATGAACAAGCACTTATGGCCATTGGAGAATCAGATGATGAACAAGAGGTAAGTGTGATTCATCTCAAAAAACAAGATTAAATTTTTTTTTTTAAAGAAAGTTTATCTGAATTATTGATGGACTTCATTGATGAGTCTGAGGTCATAAACAATGAGAAGGAACATCTGTCTAGGGATGTGTAATCTTAAAAGCCAATTGCAAAAATTTAAAATCTAGGGCTAGTGAGAGTGAGAGTACAAATACTGAGTTGAAGAACCAGGTTCTTCAACTTGACACTAGTATCTTAGAACTTAGGTCTGAAAATTTAAAGTTGAAATTAGGAACAGGTAAGAAGAAAGCTGATCACCCACATATCACCTTAGAAGAAAATCTAGGAAAAATGAAGGATGAACTGTACAAGAAAGATGAGTAGATAAGAGTCTTAAAAGAAGACCTAAGCAAGGTAAAACATGAACTAGACAGAACTTGCAAATGGAATAAGTCTTCTGATGCACTATCCTGGTTACAAGATCACCACAATAGCAATAAAGAGGACTTGGCTATGGGACCCCAACACTTAGTAGGATCCCAAAAGCAAGTACATCACACTTTCTGAAAACAAAATCTGCACACATTGTGGCAAGACTGGTCATTACAAAAGTGAATGTAATGCAAAGGAAAAGGCTAGTCAAAATAGCAAAACCTTTGTTCAAGAGAAAAATAGGCTGCCTGGATGGGCCAAAAGGAATTTAATTCACCCCTTTCCCTATAGAAAGGGAACAAAACTAGTTTGGGTTCCTAAGACTAACCCCTGATCTCATTTTGCAGGATCAAGTGAAGGGAAGTAGCCAAATATGGTACATGGATAGTGGCTGATCAAAACATATTAGTGGAAGTAAGAACCAGTTCCTTTTACTTGAGGATCTAAAATGAGGTAGTGTCTCCTTTGGAAATGGAAAGAAAGGTGAAATCATTGGGGTTGGAAAGTTAGGTAAGACAGACTCACATTCCATTGAGAATGTCTACTTGATAGATGACTTGAAATATAGCCTAATCAGTGTATCACAACTGTGTAACAGAGGTAACCTGGTAGCATTCACCTCAAAAAAATGTTTTGTAATTAATCTTACCACTGACAAGATTGTTTTGCAGGGGAAAAGAGTTAACAATATTTACATTGTAGATTTGCCCACTCTTTCAGAAAATGAACTACTTGCTTGAGTGTGTTAGACAATGATCCCCTCATGTGGCAAAAAATACTCGGTCATGCAAGTTTGAATCAACTTAAAAAATTAGTCTCCAAGGACCAAGTGATAGGGTTACCCAACATCAAGTTCAAGGAAGACAAAGTTTGTGAGGCCTATGCAAGGGGGGAAGCAGGTAAGATCATTTTTCATACTCTGCTAGGATCTGCAACACTTCAGTAGGCCTTAGGCACTGATGTAAGGTTAAATTTTTAACTAATGTAACATAAAATCCATAAACATAGTAGAGTGGATAGCTAGGACTACTAAAATGGTGATTGTGTACAACAACAATCCTATATTTGACGTCGATTCATCCACACTTCCATTCCTTGTAGAAGAAGGCTAACTACTTGTTGGCTGGGAGCTATATGAGTAGGAACGTCCACGTACGGCTCTGTGAGAAGGGTCCTTTTTTTCACGATATCAACTCTATACAGAGAATAATAGATAGCTTGATTTGTATGCATAATGCCACCTAATAAAAGGATATCCCGTTTTATATACTCCAATAATTCTTCCCCTATCTGGATAAGATTGTAATGATTCCTCTGGAATTACGACCTTTACCGCAACGATGCTGTCCATAGACCAAACTAAAAGTAAGAAAATGGTAAGCACAACTAGGATGATGGAACTGGTTCATATGGATCTCTGTGGTCCAATGAGAACATTAAGCAGAGGTGGAAAGAAATATGTGATGATACTTGTTGATGATTACTCTAGGTTTACTTGGGTGTTATTTTTAACATCTAAGGATGAAGTTGTCACGCCCCAATATCGAGGGACGCGACTGGCGCTCGACCAGCTAGCCCCAGCCAAGCGGACCTGGGTGCCTTTCCTATCCCACATGTTACCCCGTGTTCCCATTATTCATTAATCAAAGGAAATAGCTAATTATAATTCCAAACTTTTTTTACAGAACATAATTAACATACGTGGTTACTTAGCATGGTTTACAACTTACCTCGCCTAATGTACAACATACATATTTACATAAGTTCACAACCCACATTTCCTGTCTACGAAGCCTCTAGGGATACAGAAGAGTGATACCATACTTGCCGGTAACAAGGCTCCGGCTATACCTTAAACAAAAACCAAAACAAGACTCCGGAATAAGAACGGCTTGAGCCACGCAGGGCCCCGAAAAGAAAGAGGCTCACCAATACAGCTGATGGAGAATGAAGGAGTGCTACTGCCGGTGGACTGGAGTACCTGCTATACAACCACCTACAATCATAACACGAATGTAGCGCCCCCGGCAAAAGGGACGTCAGTACATTTGAATTGTACTGGTATGTATGAACAAACTTTACCCCAAGTAAGATCAATCACTACATAGATAACAAACAGTAATAGAATCAACAATCAAATGCACATAAAAGGTACAATCAAACCAAACAAGTTTATAATCTCTCCTTTTTCCCTTTCAACATTTTCACATAAATGATTTCACAATCTTTTTCATACTTTCATTTCAATAGTGATTTCGATCACTTTTCCACCCTTATTACCTCGGCCACCCATATTACCTCGACCACCCTTATTACCACAACCCACACCTTATTACTTCATGTTGCAGCGCGCAACCCCATCCCACCGAACAAGTCACAATTCACAAACAGCACAACAACAACAACAAAAATTCACATAGAAAAACAACAAGAATTCTCAAAGAGCAACCACAACAATTCACAAGAATTTCTGTAGCCATCAATAAAATTTCCATCATATTCAACAACTCATATACAATTTAAGTCACCACAGTAATTACCCCAACAAGCCAAAATGTTATTACCATAATTGTTCCAATTGTATTATTTACGATTTCCTTCCGTCATTTGTTTCTCCGTTCTTACCATATAACACTTTTGCAATCATAATTGGTTTATTGAAAATTTTATACACCATTATATTGGGAAAACTTAACCAACAACGTTCAAGATTATTAATCGCAAGAATTCATGAAATAGGCCATCTTGCCTTAACACCCGTGAAACAACCAAAATTCACAACTAGTTCACATAAATAACACGTACCAATTTTTTTTTTCGTACTCCAAACAAGTTGACTTTACAAAGGTTAAAGTTAGCCATACATACCTCAAATTCGCCCCTTAATGATACTACAATGTTCCAATACACTTAAGCAACTTCAATCTACAATACAACATTTAAAAGGACCAATATTAGTAACAAATTCCATAACTTATGCCATTTAGGCATATTATCAAACACCTTGTAGGTATAGACATTTACACCTCATGACTATGGTGTTGGTTCATTCAACTATCACTATTAACCAA
>MU750867.1:167080-232798 GCA_026770625.1 Nicotiana glauca | reverse complement strand
GCCTCAAATGGGGCCATCTGAATGCTAGCATGAAAGCTGTTATTGTAAGCAAATTCTATAAGTGGCAAGTGATCATCCCAATTACCTTTGAAATCCAAGACACAAGCCCGTAATATATCTTCAAGCGTTTGAATAGTCCACTCTGCTTGACCATCAGTCTGTGGATGGAAAGTTCTGCTGAGATTCACCTGAGTACCCAAACCTTACTGAAACTTTTTCCAAAAAGTAGCTGTGAACTGGGCCCATCGATTTGAGATAATAGAAAGTGGAGTGCCATGAAGCCTTCTATCTCCTTGATATATAATCTAGTATACTGTTCTGCAGTATCAGTGGACTTGACTGGCAAGAAGTGAGCTGATTTGGTGAGTCGATCCACTATCACCCAAATTGAGTCGAATTTGCGCTGAGTGCGAGGTAACCCCACCACGAAATCCATGTTGATCATTTCCCATTTCCACATTGGTATTTCCATAAGTTGAGTTAACCCGCCAGGCCGCTGATGCTCAGCCTTTACTTGCTGACAATTCGGACACCTAGATACAAAGTTTGCCACATCCCTCTTCATACTGTTCCACCAATAAATTTCCTTGAGATCACGATACATTTTCGTAGAACCTGGGTGCACAGAATACCTAGAATTATGAGCCTTCGTCATTACCCTCTCTCGAAGATTATCCACATCTGCTACACATAACCTACCTTGGCATCGCAATACACCATCCTCGTCGCTGAGCGAAAATGCCGAAGTCTTGTTATTCAAAACTGTCTCCTTCATCTGTGCCAATGCTGGATCAATAAACTGCTTTTCCTTGACTTCCGCTACAAGTGACGATTCTGCCCCATTGTGCACCATAACTTTCCCCTCGTCTGAGGTTGAAATACAAACCCCCATACTAGCCAATTGATAAACCTCCCGAGCCAAGGGCCTCTGATGCGTTCCCAAATAAGCCAAACTACCCATAGACTTCCGACTGAGAGCGTCGGCCACCACATTCGCCTTTCCTGCATGGTACAAAATGTTCATATCATAATCCTTGAGCAATTCTAACCACCGCCGCTGCCTTAAGTTCAACTCCTTCTGCTTGAACAAATATTGGAGACTCTTGTGGTCTGAGAACACATCCACATGGACCCCATAAAGATAATGCCGCCATATTTTCAAGGCAAACACCACTGCCGCAAGCTCCAAATCATGCGTCGGGTAATTCTTCCCGTGATTCTTGAGCTGCCTCGAAGCATACGCTATAACCTTCCCGTGTTGCATCAGCACACACCCTAAACCAACCCTGGAGGCATCACAATAAACCACAAATCCTTCCGTGCCTTCTGGCAAGGCTAATATTGGAGCCGAGGTCAACCTTGACTTCAATTCCTGAAAACTTTTCTCACAAGCGTCGTACCATTAGAACTTAACTGCTTTCTGCGTCAACATAGTCAATGGGGAGGCAAGGGTAGAGAATCCCTCCACAAACCTCGGATAATACCCTGCTAATCCCAAGAAGCTACGAATCTCCATCGGGGTCATAGGTCTAGGCCAATCTTTCACTGCTGCAATCTTCTGGGGATCCACATGAATCCCTTCACTGGAAACAACATGACCCAGGAAGGTAACGGAATTCAACCAAAATTCACATTTCGAAAATTTAGCATACAACTGGTGCTGATAAAGAGTCTGCAGAACTGCCGTGAGGTGACCGGCATGATCCTCCCAGCTCCGCGAATAAACAAGGATGTCATCAATAAAAATAATTACGAATAAGTCTAGAAATGGCTTGAAGACCCGATTCATAAGATCCATAAAAGCTGCTGGAGCGTTGGTTAGCCCAAAAGACATGACCAAGAATTCAAAGTGACCATAGCGAGTTCTAAAAGCGGTCTTAGGGATATCCTGTTCTCTGATCTTCAATTGGTGATACCCGGACCGTAGATCGATTTTGGAGAAGAACCTTGCACCTTGTAATTGGTCGAACAAATCATCTATCCGAGGCAAGGGATATTTATTCTTGATGGTGACTTTGTTGAGCTGCCGATAAACAATACACATCCGGAGCGACCTATCCTTCTTTCTGACAAAGAGAACCGGAGCACCCTACGGTGACACACTCGGTCGTATAAACCCCTTTTCTAATAAGTCCTTCAACTGCTCCTTTAACTCCCTTAACTCTGCTGGAGCCATTCTATATGGTGGAATAGATATTGGCTGCGTATCTGGCAATACATCAATCCCGAAATCAATCTCCCTATCAGGAGGAATCCCTGGAAGCTCATCCGGAAACACTTCAAGAAACCCTTTTATGACTGGCACAGACTCGAGGGTAGACACCTCCGAAGTGGTGTCTGTCACCCAGACCAAATGATAGATATATCCCTTTTTAATCATCTTTGAAGCCTTAAGGTAGGAAATAAACCTACCCTTCGGCACCACACCACTCCCCTTCCACTCAATAACCGGCTTATTAGGGAACTCGAGTCTCATAACTCTCGTTCGGCAGTCAAGTTTAGCAAAGCACGAATAAAACCAGTCCATTCCCATAATCACATCAAAATCCACCATTCCAAGCTCGATAAGATCAGTCGTGGTAACGTGACCACATACCGTGACAACACAATTCCTATATACTCGCGCTGCTGTAATAGAATCACTAACCAGAGTTGATACAAAGAACAGCTCATGAAGCCGTTCGGGTTCTATCCCAAAACTTGAAGCAATGAATGGGGTGACATAAGACAAAGAGGACCCCGGATCAATAAGAACACAACAATCAATGGCTTGAACAGATAAGGTACCTGTAACAACATCTGGAGAAGCCTCTGCACTCTAGCGACCACTCAAAGCATAAAAACGGCTAGGTCCACCTCTACAACGAGCCTCACCCCTAACTGTGCCACGACTTGCTCGAATTGGAGGACGCACGGATGATGTGGCGGCTGAAGAACCGGATGACTGAGCAAATCCCCTACTCATGCCCTGATTGGGCGCACGACAGTCCCGCTGGATATGACCTCTCATCCCGCATTTATAACATACCGGGAGATCCAAATAGCAAGTCTCTGTATGGAATCTCCCACATTTAGGGCATAGAGCCCTCCCCTGCTTCTCTGATCTCCCTCCTGGACGACCGGACTGATGGAGTCTCCTACTATCTGAACCTGGTCTCAACTGACTGCTCTTCGGATAACTGTGCACAGATGGTGGTGCGCTTGCTGAAGACTGAACATATGACTGGGACGACCTTGATGGCCCTCTCCACTGAACTGGTCTCCCTGAGTGACCCACTGATCGGGCCCTGCTGCTACTCTCCCTTTCTGCCCGTATCTTCAACTTTCTAGCCTCTGTGGCCTGAGCGAATCCCATAATCTTTCCATAATTCATATCCGAGTGTAAGAAAGTTGTAGGAGCCTCATTTACCACCAAAGGACTAAGGCCCTGAACTAATCGCCGAACTCTAGCAGCCATGGTCGACACTAACTAAGGAGCATACTTGGACAACCTCACAAACTCCATGTGGTACTCCCAAACACTCATATTTCCCTGCTTTAGGACCTCAAACTCAGTGGCACGGGCGGCCATTGTCTCGGCAGGCAAGAAGTGGTCCATAAACGCGTCTACAAACTCATCCCATCTAGCTGCAGGACTTTCCTCCCCACGGGAATCCTCCCACATCTCGAACCACGAATGTGCTACTCCTCTCAACCTGTATGAAGCCAACTCAACTACCTTCGTCTCTGTAGCCTTCATAACTCGAAGGGTCTTATACATTTCATCAAGGAAATCCTGTGGATCGGCCTCTGGGTCTATGCCTGTGAACTCTGGAGGGGCTAACCGCAGAAACTGGTTGACTCTAGAGCTGGCGGAATCTTCCTGTCCGATAGAGGGCGCAGGAGCATCATGAGATCTCTGGGTCTGAGCGGCCACTAACTGGGTCAACATATGGATGGCTCCTCTAAGGTCCCCATCAGAAACCCCGAAACCAGAAGCTGATACTGCATCAGGATCGGGAATATAAGCTGGAGGGATAGTAGCACCCTCTGCCGCAGCAGGAACAGGAATACTTTGATCTGGAATAAATGGGCCAGGTAGATTCAATACCGGGGAGGCACTCTCACCCGCGACATCAGGTACATGATTCACAACTACACTTGGGGTGCCATTGGCCCCAAGGCCAAGTCTAGCTCTCTTCTTAGGTGCGATTACTGAAAATTTTGGAACAGAGCACGTTAGACATAAATACATTCACTTTTCACTTCACCGCACGATATAGAGTAACAAAGAAGAGAGTAATTTCCTAAATGTCCATGTAGCTCCCTACTTATAAATGTGGTCGACAATACACCGATAAGAAGGACTCTACTACACACGGCTTCGAGACATCCTAGGACACTTTAAAACCTTAAGCTCTGATACCAAGTTTGTCACGCCCCAAAATCGAGGGACGCGACCGGCGCTCGACCAGGTAGCCCCAGCCAAGCGGACTTGGGTGCATTTCCTATCCCACATGTTACCCCGTGTTCCCATTATTCATTAATCAAAGGAAATAGCCAATTATAATTCCAAACTTTTTTACAGAACATAATTAACATACGTGGTTACTTAGCATGGTTTACAACTTACCTCGCCCAATGTACAACATACACATTTACATAAGTTCACAACCCACATTTCCTGTCTACGAAGCCTCTAGGGATACAAAAGAGTGATACCATACTTGCCGGTAACAAGGCTCCGGCTATACCTTAAACAAAAACCAAAACAAGACTCCGGAATAAGAACGGCTTGAGCCACGCAGGGCCCCGAAAAGAAAGGGGCTCACCAATACAGCTGATGGAGAATGAAGGAGTGCTACTGCCGGTGGACTGGAGTACCTGCTATAGAACCACCTACAATCATAACACGAATGTAGCGCCCCCGGCAAAAGGGACGTCAGTACATTTGAATTGTACTGGTATGTATGAACAAACTTTACCCCAAGTAAGATCAATCACTACATAGATAACAAACAGTAATAGAATCAACAATCAAATGCACATGAAAGGTACAATCAAACCAAACAAGTTTACAATCTCTCCTTTTTCCCCTTCAACATTTTCACATAAATGATTTCACAATCTTTTTCATAATTTCATTTCAATAGTGATTTCGATCACTTTTCCACCCTTATTACCTCGGCCACCCTTATCACCATAACCCACACCTTATTACTTCATGTTGCGGTGCGCAACCCGATCCTACCGAACAAGTCACAATTCACAAACAGCACAACAACAACAAAAATTCACATAGAACAACAACAAGAATTCTCAAAGAGCAACCACAACAATTCACAAGAATTTCTGTAGCCATCAATAACATTTCTATCATATTCAACAACTCATATGCAATTTAAGTCAGCACAGTAATTACCCAAACAAGCCAAAATGTTATTACCATAATTATTCCAATTATATCATTTACGATTTCCTTCCGTCATTTGTTTCTCCGTTCTTACCATATAACACTTTCGCAATCACAATTGGTTTATTGCAAATTTTATACACCATTATATTGGAAAAACTTAACCAACAACGTTCAAGATATATTAATCGCAAGAATTCATGAAATAGGCCATCTTTCCTAAACACCCGTGAAACAACCAAAATTCACAACTAGTTCACATAAATAACACGTATCAATTTTTTTTTCGTACTCCAAACTAGTTGACTTTAAAAAGGTTAATGTTAGCCATACATAC
This sequence comes from Nicotiana glauca, assembly GCA_026770625.1. Taxonomy (NCBI): domain Eukaryota; kingdom Viridiplantae; phylum Streptophyta; class Magnoliopsida; order Solanales; family Solanaceae; genus Nicotiana; species Nicotiana glauca. Next base: position 227,069 of record MU750867.1, on the reverse strand, counting down.
CTCAAATTCGCCCCTTAATGATACTACAATGTTCCAATACACTTAAGCAGCTTCAATCTACAATACAACATTTAATAGGACCAATATTAGTAACAAATTCCATAACTCATGCCATTTAGGCATATTATCAAACACCTTGTAGGTATAGACATTTACACTTCATGACTATGNTATATATACGACCATTCATTCATACCCAACCATCAACCTTATTAATTAACTCATTTCACAATCTCTACAACCAACACAACCTAGGTAAGGCACTTATGGTTTTAAATCATCATTCCATGAGTTCTAATGTATCTATCATACATAAATAATCACCATAGAGTAGTTGGAGATGATAGGCATACCTCTTGTGGTAAGAATTTTAAGAATCCCCATTTGTGGTGTTCTTGAGAAATTCAAGGATTTTAAGGAAGATCTAAGGATTTTTCAAGATTAATCCTTGTTAATATAAGTGTTTAGAAGTATTAATCAACTCAAAATACTCCAAAAATCTTACCTTGGTTAAGGGAGGAGTTGAAGTCTTGAGAGAGTGGAAGAAAACCCTCAAAAATTTGATCTTGAATGACAAAAATGAAGGGAAGATGATACCCCTTCGGTTTTTACACAAACCAGGGGTTTTTAAGACATTTTACAGGTTTTTCCGCGGTCCAACCCGCGGCCGCGCGCCTAGGCGCGCTGGTGATGCATGTCTAGTATAATGGTCATAACGTTCTGTATACACCTCCAAATTATGAACGGTTTGTTGCATTGAAAACTAGACTCAAAGAGCTTTAATTAGATAGGTAGATACTCACTCAACTCCTTATATAACTGGAGATATGATCATTCAAAGTGAGGTCATGTGCGCATTTATTTACAACTTTCATCTAATATGAAATTTTCTAACTTGACTTAGACTTAGGCCTCTCCTTAGACCTCAATTCACTTCTAATATGACTTATACGCTTATTAACACATCCAATTGATATCCATCATATCATAAATCCTTATTTGCACATGAAATAAAATAATTTAGCCTACCTTGGCACGACGAAATCTTAGATTACTTGAAAAAAAAAATTCGGGGCCTTAAAGAAGCGTTTGACATGTTTACTGCCTTTGTTAGAAAAACTTAAAAACAACTAGTAAATCAACTTGCATCAATTAGGTCTGATCATGGAACTGAATTTGAAAATGCTAAGTTTGCTGAATTTTGTGATGAGCATGGTGTAGATCATAATTTCTATGCCCCTAGGACTCCTCAACAAAATGGAGTAGTTGAAAGAAAGAATATGACACTTGAAGATCCAACTAGGACTATGCTTATTTCTAGTAAACTACCCCATAGCTTCCGGGCAGAGGCTATAAATACTGCACGTTACATCATTAATAGATGCATGACTAGACCTCTTGTATAGAAGACTCCCTATGAGTTACTTAAAAGGAGAAAAGCAAATATATCCCATCTTACGGCATTTGGATGCAAGTGCTTTGTGCATAATAATGGAAAGGACTCCCTAGGTAAGTTTGATCACAGAAGTGATGAGTGAGTATTCTTGGGATATTCTTCACATAACAAAGCTTATAAAGTATACAACAAAAGAACTTTGTGTGTAGAAGAAAGTGTACATGTAGTTTTTGATGAAACTAACATTCTTTCTGAGAAGCATGAACATGAAGATGAAGCCATTAGGCTGGTAAGAGACTTGAGTGAAGTCATAGCTCAAGCTGAAGATGCACCAAAAGAAGGAACAGATGATGGAACATGTTCTTCCATCCGGAGCAACCTGACAGAGGGAACTGAACAAAGAAGAAATGAATCTAACTCCCAAATGGAACCTGTTCATGAGCTTGTTCCTCAGCAACAAAACATGGGAGAAACTCCAAATAGGAACTAGTTGATTGTGAAACCTTACAAGTATCAAAGTTCTCATCCCATTGAGAACATCCTTACTGATCCAACTTCTGGAGTTAAAATCAGATCTCAATTAAAGAATCTATGGGCTTTTGATGCATTCTTATCTCTTACTGAACCTAAAAATATTGTTGAAGCTTTGCAGGATGCATATTGGGCGAATGTAATGCAACACTACAAGAAAAAGACTTATTAGGGACCAGTATTTAGCTACCAGTTTTATATATGGTCTTTAAATGTATACTTATAGGGATGAGATTTTATTTTGGTCTCTAATACCCAATTTGTTTTCCTAAATACACGACTACACTTATTCTAGTCTAATTAAAATTTAATATCTGGTCTCTAATACTCAATTTTAGCGGGATAAGGACGGGAATGTGAAAGTAAAGTTAAAAAAAAGCTCCAAAACTATGTTTTCACTATAAAATCCCTCCAGAATTTCCCTTTCACCCTTAAATCTCTCCCAAATCACTTTCACGCTACAAATCCTAATTAAGCGGCAACTTCAATTCTCTTTAGAGTTCAGAAGGTTGCAAACTCAATCAGTTAGAACTCAGAAGGCAACGAAATTCATCACTCCAAACTCAGAAGGTTGGCATCAAAATTTTGATTTCTTTCTCTTTTATCTGTTTAGTTTCCTTTTTTCTTCTTCTTCTTCTTGTTTTTTTTCCATTGAACCAGAAATCAGAGTTTCGATTCTATAATTTTTTGGTTCTTTAGTTGTTTTTTGCAATTGGGTTGTTTGAAGTACTGATAGTTATTGTGTGAGTGATAAAAGTAAGAATATTGGTTTAAAGATAGGGCTTGTAGGTCAAAGAGTAGAAATTAGAATATTTCTTGTAGAGTTTCACCTCTGTGAGGGTTTTCTCCTTTGCATTATACAATTCTTCTGGGGACGGGTCATGAGTTTGGGGTAGCTGCTAGCAGCAGCCCTACATTCAAAAATCTCGTTATCCCTAACTCCATAGCTATGTCCTTATTCAATAAATAAAACCTGCAATTTAAAGAAAAAGATGGAGACTTTAGTTGGAACTCAAATGATTTGAGATAAAATCTAGCAAAAATGGAGAGTAGCTATAGATACACCAATATTCCCATCAAAATCGTTACTGCAATTTGCAGCAACTTGAACACTTTCCTGTTGCATCAAAACTCCAGCCTTCACATTAGCCTCAACTTCCTTAGGTTGCCTGGTTGCCCAGCTTCAACATTCATTTTTTAATTGTATTTGATCGATCAACAATCTCATCTAGAGCACCAACATTGACAAGCACCTCTGCCCCGTCACGACCAGTTGTTTGTGCGCTAGCAGTGGGATGATCAACTACTGATTTTTGAACTTGTTGAACATTTGCCTCATCACCTGTAGCACCATTTAAAGTAGCCATACCAATTTTATTCACAACATAACAGCCTTCAAACTTGAACTCCCATCCTTTGAAAACATTCATCGCAGCAGTAGGACTTTGATTTTGAGACTTCACCAACGCTGCTACTTCCTTCACCATCTTGTAACCCCATCACATTACCAGATGCCCCAGCCTGCTGTTGCACCATATCGGGTTTGTTTGAGGTATTAGCTCAATCAACATCAGCCTTTAATGCACCAGCAGTAGCCATGTACATCCTCTCGAAAATCGTAGCAGTGGGAATATCCTTCAACCTCCCGTCCTCTTCAGTTGGCTTTTTCTTGACCTTCTCCACACCTACACCCTCAATCTTTTGCCCAGTTTCAACTTGACCTGAAGCAGCAATAATGTCACCTGAAGCAGTAGTATCCTCCAACTTATGTTGGTTATAATAAAAAGGATTTTTTTTTCTTTAGTGGTTTTTTATAGATGTCCAGATAATATCTTTTGATAACCACTTTTAATGACCTTTATCACCTCTCTTTTTATGACCACTTGTCCTTTGAAATTATTTGTGCAAAATACCAGTACATATGCTATCCCATTCTAACCTGCCCTAATAGTTTTCCTTTTCATTAGAGTTATTTGGTGCTATTTTATCTATATTACTCTCACTATTCTAGCTTAGTGTCACTTTCTTATGGAAATTATATACAAAATTTATTAGTCGATAATAAAGCTTATCAACACTTTAGAACTGTATGGATATCCGGATATTTACACCAGAATCTGATATTCATCTGAAATGACCTCTCTACTGTCACAAGGTAGGGGTAAGGTCTGCGTACACTTTACCCTCCCCACCCCAGTTGTGAGATTTCACTAGGTTTGTTTTGTTGTTGTTGTTTGAATCTGATATTCATCTGAATATATCTTAGATGATGGATATAAATTCTTTTTCTCATCTCCCTAAAGTGAGTCATCTTTGATAATTCAGAATACAACCAGTATTATTTCTAATGTTCCAAGATTTGTTGGTATATACTTGGACATTTAACTCTATTTAATTAAAACTCCTCTAGTTGTCTTGTAAATTATCCGTGGAGTATAATTTACAATGGCGTCGATGCACTGATCTTGAAGTCACGGCCTAGTTATGTTAAAATTGTAGTTGTGAAACATTATTCAGTTGTCGCTTGCATAAAAGTTGCAGAACTTCCAACAAAAATATCACTTTATCAGGTGTACTAATCTTATTACTTTTTTTAAAGTAATGTGCATCTTAATACTTTTTTATTGTAATTGTTTAAAACTTTTTTTTAATTTCTTATTCAAGGTTATGGAACCAAGTAAGCAATGGGTGTAACTTATTGATAACCAACTTGACGATACCTATTTAATTGAGGTGCAAAAGTTTTTGGATTATGCCTTTAGAAGATAGGAGAATTGTATGAAATACGTTGTCCGTGCGTTAAATGTTGTAACACAATATTAGTAACATGTGAGACAGTCGAGATACATTTAAAAGTATATGGAATAATTCGAAATTATACCTTTTGGTATCATCATGGTGAAGTTTTGGGTGAGCCATATCGGAAGGCGAAATTGAAGATGATAATGAAGTATAAGATTATGAGGATGAGGATTAAATACATGAAATGCTGAGGGTTTTATACCCTAATCATGATGGAGGCACTACTGACGTTTGTGATAATGATTTACTCGGAGATGAACTGAACGTTGAAGACAAAAAGTTTTACAGCCCATTGAAAGATTTTGAATAGCCACTATACAAAAATTTGAAATGTTCAAAGCTTTCTACTTTGATTAAACTGCTTCACATAAAAAGTATGGGTCGTTGGATGAATGAGTCATTTACAATGTTATTAAAAATATTGAAGGATGAGTTGTTGCCTGATGGAGCGAACATGCCAAATTCATATTATGAGGCAAAGAAGGTGATTAGGGACCTTGGGCTGTCATACCACAAAACTGATGCTTGTATAAATGATTGCATGTTATATTGGAAGGACGATAACTTACTTGATTCGTATAAAGTCTGAGGTGTATCCAGATGGAAAACAGATAAACATAGCGGGGAAGCAAAAAATAAGAATGGTAAAAAAATTAGCATCAAAGACTTTACGCTATTTTCCATTGAAGCCTAGGCTTCAAAGGTTATTTATGTCTACAAAGACATCTTCTCTAATGACATGGAATCATAATGAAAGAGTTGATGATGGAACAATGAGGCACCCAGCTGATTCAATGGCATGGAAATCATTTGATGAACTTTATCCCTCATTTGCAGCTGAGCCTCGTAATGTTCGACTTGGGCTTACTAGTGATGGATTCCAGCCATTTAGGAATTCAAAAACCTAATATAGTATATGGCATGTGGTACTTATTCCTTATAATTTACCACCTTGGTTGTGTATGAAATAGGAAAATTTCATTATGTCTATGCTTATTCCTGGTTCTGATAGTCCAGGTGATGCAATTGACATATATCTTCAACCCTTGATAGAGGAATTAAAGGAGTTATGGGAAATTGGTATTGAAACCTTTGATGCATCAACCAAACAGAATTTTAAGTTAAATGTTTCTTTGCTGTGGATCATCAATGACTTTTCAACATATGGAAATTTATCTAAATGGAGTACAAAAGGTAAATAAGCATGTCCATGCTGCAACATTGACACTTCCTCAATCAGATTGAAGAATAGTAAGAAACAATGTTTTATGGTACCTTCCTATTAATCACAAATATAGGAATGATAAGGAATAATTTTATGGAACAAAAGAGTAAAGGCTCCCACCAAAAGTGCATTCAGGTATTGACATACTTAATCAAGTGCAAGATCTTAAAGGGTTACAATTGACAAAGGATCCAAAGAAGAGGATCACGATATCACATAATGTTCGAAAAGATAACTGGAATAAGAAGAGTATCTTATTTGAGCTTCTATACTGGAAATCTCTCTTGTTGCGATATAATTTAGATGTTATGCATATCGAAAAAAATATATGTGATAATATTTTGGGGACGATCATGAATGCCAAAGGAAAGACCAAGGATACCATTAAAACTCGACTAGATTTGCAAGAAATGAACATTAGGACGGAATTGCACCCTATTAAAAATGGAGAAAAATATGAAGTTCCAACTGCATGTTACACATTATCTCCTCAAGAAAAGCACAACATATGCCTTTTCTTAAAGAATTTAAAGATTCCAGATGGATTTTCATCTAATATTTCTCAATGTGTTAACTTGAAAGAGCACAAGATTTCTGGCTTAAAGAGTCATGATTGTCATGTTCTTCTATAATATTTACTCCCTCTTGCACTATGTGGTATGTTGTCGAAAGCTGTGTGTGAACCCCTTATTGAGTTGTCTTTATTTTTTAATGTGCTGCGAGCAAAGGTATTAAGGACTTACGACTTGGATCAGATTGAAGCTTAATTCCTATAACTCTTTGCAAGTTAGAAAAGGTCTTTCCTCCTTCATTTTTTGATGTCATGGTGCACTTGCCTACTCACTTAGCTAATGAAGCTAAGCTTGCTGGACCTGTTCAGTATCAGTGGATGTATCCTATAGAACGATGGTTATATTTTTTGAAATCACTCATTGGTAATAGGTCTTGTCCAGAAGGTTCCATTGGAGAAGGTTACCTTGCAAATGAATGTATGACCTTATGTTCAAGGTATCTGCATACAATCGACACAAAGTTTAATTGGCCAGAACAAAATTATGATGGTGGCTTAAGAAATTCTGATGGAGGTTTATCTCTATTTTGTAAATCTGGAAAAACTTTAGGAGCTCCAAAACAGCTTGATCTTGAAGCAGATGAATTGGAGCAAGCACATATATACATACTGAAGAATTGTGATGAAGTTCTACCATTTCTAGATTATAAAATATTTTCCTTCATATCATATTTTGTTTTCCTTGTTTCCCGTAGGATTTTTTCTCTTTTATGTTTGACATTTATGGTTCAACTAAAATTTGTAGAGAGTTTGCAGAAATTCATGTAGATTCTACTCAACACTTGTCTGATACAGAATGGAACATGCAATTTATCGAATAGTTTAAAGATAGGGTGAGTAATATATACATATCAAATTTGAAAATCCAGTATTATATTACTTATTCTATAGTAATCAACTTTATCTTGTTGATAGGTTGCACAATTATATAAAGGAGATAATAGTCTGCTCATGGAAGATCTCATTGCCTTTTCATATGGTCCTACCCAATATGTATTACATTATAATGGCTACATTGTTAATGGATATATATTTCATGTAGAATATTATGATAAATATTTAAGAACTCAAAATTGTGGTGTGGTTGTTGCCGATGAGACTGGTGAACATAGTAAGAATATTGATTATTATGAAGTTTTAAATGATGTTGTTGAATTGCAATTCACCGGAAGAAGAGTGATTTTGTTTCAATGTAATTGGTTTTATATGTATGATAAAAAGAAAGGAATTAAAACAGATGAATATGGCATTGTAAGTGTTAATTGGGGACGATTTTTGAAAATAAATGAGCCTTTTGTATTAGCGGACTAGGCATATCAAGTATTTTATGCCAATGATAACTCCAATAACAGTTGTCTTGTAGCAAGAAAGATGCAATCTCGTGATTCCTATGAGATTTTACAATAAATAGATGGTGATGTTTATTTAGAAAGTCCTATACAAAATAAACGAAAAATAACAACTGAGGTGAAGTATCTCGTTATGCCATTAACATATTTATATTGTTATGCATTATGATTACATGATCTTTTATTAGTACATTATTGTTATAATGTCTTAATTTATTTTTTTTATAGGTTTGATATGAAACCATCAAAGAATGAAAATGAGGTGGCATCCACTGTGAAAGCTACTACTAAATATGCATTTGTTGCACCAGGTACTATAGGGAAGGGATGAGGAAGAGGGCTTAAATCTATATGCTCTTTAGAGGTATCTGGACTAGATATTCCATTTCCTCCATCTACTGATCAAGTTATGCAATACAACCAAAATATTGAAACTAGTATGGTTTTTCAAATTTATTGTGTTATCAATTCAGTGCTAAACTTTTACTAATCTGATCCTTATACCAAGTGCAGTAATGAAGGGACGAGGGCGAGGGCTTAGATCTATGTGTTCTTTGGGGGTATCTGGAATGGGATCAACGAATAAAAATTCATTGGTTCTTGAGAAAGGTCATATGCAAACTAATATTCCATCTTTTTCATCTACTGCTGATGTTATGAAATACATCCAAAAAAATTCAATGAGTAGGGTTTATTAAAGCTATTATATTTTAGAATCAAATTTGTAATTATTTCGATTTGATTTTCTGTACTAATATGATTTCCTGTACCAGGTACTCTAGAGAAGGGATGAGGGCAAGAGCAAATCTATGCGCTCCCTTGAAGAGTGGGAAAATGAGGAGCGGTCCTTCCATTAGAATACTCGTTATACTAGTCAAAGTATTTCAAGACCTTCTAATAGTAGAAGATCAGATTTTACAATGCCTTTTGCCCAAGGACTGCTAACAACGAACAAAAACCTTTTGGTTTATGAGAAAGAGCATATGCAAAGTGATATTCCAATTTGTCCTTCCAATGATCAACTTATGCAGTCCACCCAAAAAGTTGAAATAGGTATAGTTTCTCAACTATATTCTTTTTTTTAGAACTAAATTTAATTTAATGTGAAACTTTTAATAATATGATTTCTTACACCAAGTACTCTATGGAAAAGATAAGGACGGGAGCTTAGATCTATGTGCTCCTTTGATAAGTCTGAAAATGAGGAATGATTCTTCTATCAGAATGGTCATTATGCTAATCAAAGTATGTCAAGACCTTCTAAGAGTACCATATTTGTAGCTCAAGGATTGCAAACAACTAACAAAAACCTTTTGGTTCATGAGAAAGAGCATATGCAAAGTGATATTCCAATTTCTCCTTCTGACGATCAAGTTATGCAATCCACCCAAAAAGTTGAAACAAGTATGTGTTGTTTTTTATTGAGAAATTTGGTATAGTTCTAGTTATTACATGTTTCTTGCTAATTTATTGCTTATTACTGCTTGTGACGTGCTTGCAAGTTGCTTCTGTTGTCCAGCCATTGCTACTGTTGCTGTATATTGAACAGACACAAGAGTATCAGCTTGAGTATTTGCGAAATTCTGTTGTTGCTGCCCAGTCCTTTTTGTTGCTGCATTTTTCATCCAAGTAGCACCTTCTTTGCTTGTTCCAATATGTTCCTTCCCATCATTTGGTGGGGTTACTAAATTGTGAATGCATGTGCCACATGGAGACTTTCTAGGAATAAAATCTGGAGCATCCAACTTGCTCTTTAGTTTTCCAGTGGAAGAACTTTCAGTTTTTGGCATTGGATGTGCATCTTTGATAACTCTTTCCATGCGAGGGCTGGAAAACTATATCATTGTGCTATTGTAGCTGTTCTACTGCTTTTCGCATCTATTGGAAAGTTCAATCTCCTTCACACCTGCTGGTTTTTTCATCACATGCTGCCCTGTTGCAAATAAATATGCTACTGCATTATGCTTCTGCCCAGTCTTTGAGACACACGCTACAGAAGAATGAATAGCAGCTGTTGTTTTTTCAGGAGCATTTGGTCGTTCACACATCCCAGATTTCATCTTAGATTGTCCCTGATCAAAATTATTAACCTCAGCTCCTGTATTACCTACATTTGCATCAGTAGAGATATCATCTTCACTCACCCTGTTATCCTCTTCATCTTCCTCAGATTGATCAGTCCATCTTCTCAAGGTTGGTTGTACAACTGCATTGTTGTTTCCATTGGATAACAAGAGCTACCCAAACTCACCTTCGAATTGACCAAACAACTCCACTGATTGTGATGGTACTTCAAACATAGAGGTGTTTAGAGTAACCAAAGGTTGTTTTACCATCATGTTATTCAATATCATTGCATTTTGAGCTTCCTCGACAATTTCTTCTATGTGTGGGCTGGAAAATTGCTAGTACATGGTATTAACTGTTGCATCAACTTAGGCTTATTTAAGATTGGTGGATTAATATCAACACCCTTCCAACTTCGCTAAAATTTCGAAACTGTTTTGACTGGTGACAGTCATTTGAGCATTTTGTCATTTGAGCGTTCCTCAATGACTACTCAAAGGAAGAAGTATTTGTCAAAGAACCTCCAGGGTATGAAAGTAAGTAGTGTCCAAATAATGTATAAAAATTGGACAAGGCCCTATATGGACTCAAGCAGGCTCCTAGAGCATGGTATAAACATCTATCCAAGTTCCTTCTTGAACATGGACACAGAAGAGGTAAGATTGACAATACATTATTCTTAGAGAAAAAGGTAAGGATCTACTAATAGTACAAATATATGAGGAAAGATTTTGCAAAATGAATGGGGAGTGAATTTGAAATGAGTATGATGGGTGAGATTATTTTTTTCTTTGTCTTATAGATCAAACAAAACCTAAATAGAATTATGATCCATCAGAAGAAAGATGCAAAAGAGTTGATTAAGAAGTGTAAAATGGATGAATCAAAAGAAATAGACATACCCATTACAACAGCTACTAAATTAGACATAGATGAACCTGGTTCATCTGTTGAACCAAAAGTTGTATAGGGGAATGATTGGCTCACTTTTGTATCTTACTCCTAGCAGACCTGATATAGTTTTCAGTGTAGGGCTTTGTGCTCATTTTTAGGCCAATCCTAAGGAATCCCACTTGACTGCTGTCAAGAGGATACTGAGATATTTGAAAGGCACTACTGATCTTTGTCTTTGGTACCCTAAAGGTAGTAACTTTAATCTAGTAGGATATGCTTATGCTGACTATGCATATTTCCTTGTGGATAGGAAAAATACCTCAGATATGGCTCATTTTCTTGGTTCATATCTAGTATCATAGGCCACTAAAAAGCAGAATTCAGTGGCCTTATCCACTGCTGAGGCCGAGTATGTTGTTGCTGCCTCTTATTGTGCCCAACTACTATAGATCAAGCAGCAGCTAATGAATTTTGGCATTGCAATTGGTTGCATCCCTATATTTTATGATAACACTAATGTTATAAGTATGATATAAAACCCAGTTCATCATAAGAGGACTAAGCACATAGATGTTAGACACCATTTTTATAAGGGACAACTATGAGAAAGCATTGATTACTATAGAATTATGTGCTACTGATAAATAAATTGCTGACATTTTTACTAAAGCACTGAGTAGAGAAGGCTTTGAAAGGAACATGTTAGAATTAGGGATGATTAAGATCACCTAATGGGACCGACTCAGAATGAACAATGAGAAAAAAATTCATTTGGCTAGTAAATCTGGAACTTGTATAAATATCTATATTAATTTTTACTCAGTCTTATATTGTAAATAGTATACTCATGTGACATGTTTTGATATGACTCACTGATCTCTAATAAAATTTTCTCTATTTTGGTAAATAGAGGCATGATCAAGAGAATTCTAAATGAAGAACCTGGTTCATCAGTATTAATTCATTTGAATGACAAGATATGTTTTTTATACTCTGCACAATTAGAAATATAAATATTTACATCATGAGCAGAGTCCTACCAATGTTCAAAATATCAGAAAATTCTATCCGTTTGTTTTTGAACCAGTTCTGACCTTATTATAATTCTCATCATAAAAATTACCTAATATCTAAAGAAGCCTAACTGTTCATTCAACCTGCAATTTCAGGTTGATTAGACCTCTAATTGGCTGCTAAAGCTACCGTTATCCTTTAAATGAGTCTTTCCCTTTAAATACCCATTATTACCTTCTGCCACCCTCATTATTCTAAACCATCAAAAAATTTTCTTCACTCTAAATTGTATTCTTTTCCAAAAATGTAATTCACAAACTCTCTCAAGCCATCAGCTACAATGTCGAACCCTCAAGATAACCCTGGAACTCCTCCACAACCTACTCCCTCTGATTCATCCACCCCACCTCCACCTAGCACAACTCCTCAACCTAGGAGAAGGCAAGTAAAAATGTTTGCTCGCAAAATGGTGGAATTTGGTGCTCTGTCAAAGAAAATGAACGAGAAATTAAAAGCGAGTCAAGCCCAAGATTCTGAGAACTCAGAAGATTCGTTCAAATCTGCAAGTGAGGGGGAAGGACCTGGGTCTTTTGACTCTGAAAAAGCTCAAAAATCCCCTTCTAAAGTAAGTTCTTCCTTGGCTAAAAATTTAGAAAATAGGTTTGTTTTCGTTGGGCCTACCAGGGATGTGGAAATACCTGAGTTGGGAAGAAGTTAAGGTAAAATGAAAATTGAAAAGGAAAAAGAGAGAGGGTGAATATGGTTATGTGAGGGGAAAAGGGAAAGTAGTGGCTAATTCCTCACCCACTTCTGAATTGCTTGTACCAGCTATTTGTGGGGTTGCACAGAAAACTGTGGAAGAAAGTGGCAAGAAGTCAGGGGGAAGTGGTTCAGGGGAGGTTGCTGAGGGGTTAGTTAATCTAAGTTCACAGGCAGATGAACCTGGTTCATCAATTGAGGAGACCCTACCAGACCTTCTAAAAAAGGTAGGTGCCAGTTATAATACAAAGAAGAGGAGAACTCCAACACCAAAAGCCTCTAGCACTGCAAAACCTCCCAAGAAACGAAAGGCTTCCTTCCCAACAACTACAGAAATTCTCTTGCCAATGGGAAGGGCCACAAGGAGTAGAGTGAATTTCAAAAAGCTTTGGCTGAAAGCAAGAAAAAGATGATAGATGATAACTAGGGATTTTGCCATGTTTTATACTCCTTTTTGGTTACACTTTGGATATAAATTGTTACAAAATAGTCCCAAAAGGCTCATAAGTGTGCTTGATTGCAGGTTTAATCGAAAAAGTGACAAAATGTCAAGGATCGGCTCAAAAGGGAGTGAAACCTGCTCAAGTATCAAAGATAAGGCAAACTAAAGAAAAAAAGGCCTAGTGCAGCCACATACGACTTTTTGCGGTCCGCACTAGGTAGATTCAGAGAGTGTGCTATAAGGCAAAATACCTAGTGCGGCCGCAGTACATTCTGTGTGGTCCGCACTAGGTAGATTCAGAGAGTTGGCAAAACCAGGCTTCAGGCAAAACGGTAGTTGTTCATATTGCGCGGTCTGCAGTGTAGGCTCCGCGGCCGCACAACCATTTTGTGCAGTCCGCGGAGTAGAGATTCAGAGAGTTGAACTTGCCAGATCCCAAGCATTTGTCATCTTTGTGCGGACCGCGCTACCTACCTCCGATGCCACAGTCCATTCTGCGCAGTGCGTGGAGCCCAACTTTAGAGAGCGAAGTTTTGAAATCCAAGAGCCTTGTGCGGCCGCGGTCTATTTCGTGCGGCCCGCACTGACCTCGCAGGGGTATTTTTGTCCATTTTTTCTAGCTCGATATAAATAGAACATTTTACCATTTTTAGGTAATCTGTTATCTTTAGAACACAGCTGCGCTCGTGAAAACACCTTTTGTAGCCATTTTTGGCATCTTAGCTTCAAATTAACAATAGATTCTTGTAATTTAATTTAGCATTTAGTTAATATGTCTTGTTCTTCCTCTATTTCTTCACTTTCTCCTTCAAGTATGAGTAGCTAAACCCATTAGCTAGGGTTGTGGCTCAACCCTAGTGTGGGTAATTGATGGGTGTTGCCATCTAGGGTTAGATTGACTATGGGTGTTTGATATTTGGGTTGATTTTATGTTTTAATCTATAAATTGGTGGTTGCAAATACTGATTTGTATTTTGTGGATTTGAATCTTCTTGAGAAAGAGAGTCTAGGTCTCCAAAATTGACCCAACAAGGAATTGGGATGGAATCATGAGAAATGATAGTCCCAATTATGGGTTAAACCTCAAGAGAGTAATCACTCTACTTGAACCGTAGTTGTTTGATCTAATTTGCCTACCCATTTGGCCTCGAGAGAGTCAATTGGGAAAAATCACTCTCTCTACTGAGAGGTGTGAGAGTGGGTAAAATTGTGCAACAATTATAGCATAAACTCCAATTATGTCAATCGAACCTTAGTAACACCTACCCGTTAATTAGACACCTAGGTGATGTCATGACCCTAGTGCCCTTCTTCCCATTAGATACAACTTTAGCAATTGTCTTGTAGCATAGTCTAGTTTCAATTAGTAGTTTGATAATAGTAGTTTATAATTGAAAAAACCAAAAATGAAGAGAAGATCATCTAAGAACACACACACAACTCTATTCTAAGTAGATACCCGAATTCCCTTCTAGTTCTCTGAGGATTCGATCCCGACCCTCATATCGGGTAAAAGCTATTGCTCCTACTTTTTAGTAGTGTGGAGTTGGCTGCGATCACTTTTTGGTGTTGTTGCCGGGGAGCTCACAGTTTTTGGCTATCGATTCAGTAGTTTTGTGTGTTGTTCTTCTTTACTTCTTATTACTAATTTTGTTTGTGTCGATTACTCAAGTACAAATGGCTCTCAATGCTAATGACCCTCTTGGAAATGAGGAGGTAGATGATCTTGATCAAGAAGAGGTTCCTATTTTACCTCAAGCTCCATGTAGAGGCCGTCAAGCCAATGCAAATGACAACAACAATATCCAGACCCTCCTCCGCCACCACCAAGAGTGGCTCCAAGAGTCCTCCCAAATCAAGGATATATGAGTGCCATCGTTCCTCCCCGAATCCGGGCGGGGAACTTTCAAATCACAAATGTCATGTTGACCCTGCTCGAGCAACGAGGGTGTTTTACAGGGGACTCCGATCAAAATGCCTACAATCACTTGAAGGGGTTCGTAGATATATGCTGGGGTAGCAAGCAAACAAACGTGTCCGAGAATGCATTGAGATTGAGGCTTTTCTTGTTTTATCTTTGGGGTAAAGCATTGGATTGGTTAGAAAGGCTCCCCAATCATTCCATCACAATATGGGATGAATTGGCAGACAAGTTTATTTCCAAGTTCTTTTCGCCGAGTCACATGGTGGCGCTTCGAGACGAAATTTTGGCCTTCAAGCAAGAGCTAACGGAACCCTTACATGAAACATGGGAGAGATTTAGAACAATGGTGAAAGAGTGCCCAAATAATGATATGACAGATGTGATGATTCAACAAACCTTTTATCTTGGCATCAACACCACTAATCAATGCATTGTGAACCAATTGGCCGTAGGCAATTTTATGAAGCTTCCTTACAATGAAGCTTGTAATGTTTTGGATGAAATGGCCGACACTTCTTCGGCATGGCAAAGCCGAGAAAATGTGACCGAAGGTGACCCCACGGTCATCCATTTACACAAGGAGTTGCATGACCATGGTCAAGCTATTGCCGAGCTTACTACTACTATGAATAAAGTGGCAAAGGCGCAATTGCAACAAGTCCAAAATCCTCGCCAAGTCAATGCCATGGAAGGAGTGAATACGCTTAAGAGAAGGCAAAGAGGGCAACAACCTCAAGAAAATTGTGATCAATATGATGATAGTGGTGGTTTTTCAAATAAGTGTTACGATGAGCAAAGCGAAGAGGTTCAATATGTCAATAACTATCAAGGCAATCGAGGCAACTCTTCAAATCAACAATGACGACCCAAGGAAAGTGGGGAAATCAACAAGGTGGGGGTAATTGGAACAACAACAACCAAGGTGAAAATTGGGGGAACAACAATTCGGGAAACCAAGGGAATTGGAATGGAAATAACAACAACAATTGGAATAACAACAATGGTCAAGGCAGGTGGAATAATAATGGAAATCAAGGCAACCGGGGGCAAGTTTTTCAAAGGCCCCCAATGTATCAACAACCAAACAATCAGCCTCCATTTCAATCTCAAGGGTCTAGTTTTTCGGTTAATGATATGGAAAGATTAGAAATGATGTTCGAACAAATGATGAAGAGGAACCAAGATTTCGATGCTCAATTGGCTTCCCACAATACCTCTATCCAAAATTTGGAGGTGCAATTAGGCCAAATCTCTCAATCGTTGAATACTCGACCTAAGGGTGCTCTAACAAGTGATACGGTAGTAAACCCGAAGGGAGGTAACAATCATGTGATGGAGGTTACAACAAGAAGTGGGAGAGGCGGTGATGTGCATGCCTTGAAAAAAAATCAAGTTGTGGATGATGATATTGGGGTCCAAGAAGATGTGGGTCCTTTGATTGATGAAGATGTGGTTGAGACTAATGTGAACTATGAAGTGAGGATAGATATTGATGAGGCCGAGGTGGAAACACAAGATACTATGAACCCGTCTAGGGAACACGTGATTGATATACCCGAGCCGATAGTGCCCCAAGCCAAGTCACCTTTGCCTAGGCCACCTCCGCCTTATCCTCAATTGTTACAAAGCAAAAGGGTGATAACCAATTCAAAAAGTTTATTGAAATGAAGAAGAATCTTACAATCAATATGCCTTTTGTGGAGGCACTTGAGCAAATACCAGGATATGCAAATTTTATGAAGGATTTAGTAACGAAGAAGAGGTCGATGGAGTGTGAAACAATTACGATGACTCATCAAGTGAGTGCTATCGTACATTCTATGGCCCCGAAACTTGAAGACCCCAGAGCTTTTACTATCCCTTGCACTATTGGTAGTGCGGATTTTGCCAAGGCCCTTTGTCATTTGGGGGCTAGCATAAATTTGATGCCTTATTCGGTCTTCAAGAATTTGGGAATTGGGCAACCTAGGCCAGCCTCAATGAGACTTCAAATGGCGGATTGGTCGATGAAGCGGACTTTGGGTATAATTGATGACGTACTTGTCCGGGTGGATAAATTCATATTGACGCCTGACTTTGTTATATTGGATTGTGAAGTGGACTTTGAAGTCCCGATTATTCTTGGGAGACCTTTCCTAGAAATGGGGAAGGCTTTGGTTGATGTTGAAGCGGGTGAGCTAACTTTACGAGTGGGAGATGAAAATGTGGTCTTCCATGTTTGCAAATCCATGAAGCAACCCAATAGCACCGAGGTGTGTTCTTTTATGGACATTGTCACAGCTGTGATAGTGGATGAAACAAGTTCTATGATCAATGTGGAGAATCCCCTTGAGGCCGTGCTTCTAAATATGGATGTTAATGATGATGTAAGTAGAGTGGAATGCGTGAATGCTTTGCACGGTATGGGCTCTTATTCTTATGAGCCTAGGAAATTGTCCTTGGATCTTGAAAATAGGAAAACTCCACCAACAAAGCCATCCATTGAGAATCCACTGGTGTTGGAGTTGAAACCACTTCCTCCACACCTCAGGTATGAGTTCTTGGGCTCAAATTCTACTTTACCAGTTATTATTTCTTCTTGCCTCACTAACTTGCAGGTAGACGCCACCTTGGCAGTTCTCAAAAGGAGGAAGAAAGCAATTGGGTGGACATTGGCCGACATTCGGGGAATAAGCCCCACATTTTACATGCATAAAAGCATTTTGGAGGAGGATGCAAGGCCTTCCTTAGAACCCCAAAGGAAGCTCAATGAGGCAATGCAAGAGGTGGTGAAGAAATAAGTGATCAAATGGCTAGATGCAGGTGTGGTTTATCCAATCTCCGATAGTTCATGGACTTCTCCGGTCCAATGTAAAGAAAGAAGGGATGACAGTGGTGACAAATGACAACAATGAACTCATTCCCACTCGGACCATTACCGGGTAGAGATTTTGTATCGACTACCGGAAACTAAACAAGGTAACCTAGAAGGATCATTTCCCGTTGTCGTTCCTCGACCAATTGCTTGATCGCCTTGTGGAGCGAGCTTTCTATTGCTTTTTGGATGGGTATTCGGGCTATAATCAAATCTCAATTGCCCCGGAGGACCAAGAGATGACCACATTCACATGCCCATATGGTACATTTCTTTCTCCCGGATGTCATTCGGGTTGTGCAATGCTCCAGCGACCTTCCAATATTGCATGATGGCTATTTTCACCGTAATGGTGGAAAAAATATTAGAGGTCTTTATGGATGATTTTAGTGTGGTTGGTGATTCAATTGAAGAGTGCTTGGTAAATCTGGATAGAGTCTTGGCCCGATGTGAAGAAACTAATCTCGTTCTCAATTGGGAAAAATGCCATTTTATGGTTGAAGAAGGTATAATGTTGGGTCACAAGATTTCTAAGCATGGGATTGAGGTGGACAAGGCTAAGATCGAGGTGATTTCGAGGCTTCCTTCCCCCACTTCTGTCAAAGGGGTGAGGAGTTTCCTTGGGCATGCCAGGTTCTACCGGTGGTTTATCAAAGATTTCTCATACATTGTGAATCCCCTTTGCAAGTTGCTAGAGAAAGATACTAAGTTTGTTTTTGATGAAAAATGCATGGAGGCCTTTGAACTTCTAAAGCACAAGTTGACCACCACCCTGATCATTATCGCGCCCAATTGGAGTTTGCCCTTTGAACTAATGTGTGATGCAAGTGACGTTGTGGTGGGGGCGGTGTTGGGTCAACGAGTTAGAAAAATGTTTCATTCTGTGTACTACGCAAGTAAGACTATGAATGAAGCTCAACGGAATTACACGGTGACGGAAAAGGAATTGTTGGCCATTATATTTGCCATGGAGAAATTTAGGCCATATCTTATAGGGGCCAAGGTAATTGTGCACACCGACCATGCCGCCCTTAGGTATTTGATGACCAAGAAGGATTCTATGGCAAGATTGATGAGATGGGTGTTACTTTTTCAAGAGTTTGATTTAGAAATAGTGGACCGAAAGGGAAGTGAGAACCAAGTTACGGACCATTTGTCCAGCTTAGAGGAGGAAGTAAGGCCATGTGATAGCCTTGAGATAAATGATACATTCCCCGATGAGCAACCTATTTCCGTGTCAATATGTGACATGCCATGGTTCGCAAACATTTCCAATTTCATTGTAACTGGAATTGTCCCGTGTGAACTCTCTTCCAACCAAAGGAAGAAACTCAAACAGGATAGTTTGAATTTTTATTGGGATGATCCGTACTTGTTTAAGATTTGCATGGATGGTGTGATTAGAAGGTGTGATTAGAAGGTGTGTCCAGGAGGGTGAACAATTGAGTATTTTGGAGGCTTGTCACTCCTTCCCCTATGGTGGCCATCATGGAGGGGGCTTCAAAAGTGTTGAGTTGTGGTTTCTATTGGCCGACTTTGTTTAAAGATACGAGTGATTTAGTTAAAAGATGTGATCAATTCCAACGAGCGGGCGAGATTTATAAGAAAGATGAGATGCCTCTTAACACAATTCTTGAAGTTGATATCTCTGATGTTTAGGTTATTGATTTTGTGGGCCCTTTTGTTAGCTCGTGTGGGAACACTTACATTCTTGTAGCAGTGGACTATGTGTCAAAATGGGTTGAGGCCGTGGCCTTGCCTAATAATGAAGCTAGGAGTGTGGTGGCATTTTTTAAAAAGAGCATCTTCACAAGGTTTGGTACACCCCCAGCAATCATTAGTGATGGAGGATCGCTTTTTTGTAATAGAGCTTTTGATACCTTGCTCTCCAAGTATGGTGTCAATCACAAAGTCTCTACACCATATCATCCTCAAGAAAATGGCCAAGTTGAAGTATCAAATAGAGAAATCAAGAGCATCTTGTCCAAAACTGTCAATGCCAATAGGACTGATTGGTCCAAAAAGTTAGATGATGCTCTATGGGCTTACCTGACCGTTTACGAGACCCCAATTGGTATGTCGCCGTACTGGTTGGTATTTGGGAAAGCATGTCACCTACCAGTGGAATTGGAGCATAAGGCTATGTGGGCCTTGAGGAAGCTAAATCTTGAATGGGATGTTGCGGCCAATCTTCGTGTTGAACAACTAAATGAACTTGATGAATTGCAGTTCCATGCATACTCTAGTTCGTCCTTGTATAAGGACAAGATGAAGTACCTTCATGACAAATATGCTCGTGGAAAGGAGTTCAAGGCTGCTGATTTGGTCCTCTTGTTCAACTCCCATCTAAGGTTGTTTCCCAGAAAGCTGAAATCAAAGTGGAGTGGGCTATTTGAAGTTGTATGTGTAACCCCATTTGGTGCTCTAGATTTGAAGAACAAAAGTGGTGAAGTCTTTAGGGTGAATGGGAACCATGTCAAACATTATCTTGGGAAGATTTATGATAGCCATGTGGTGGCTGTGGTGCATTTCAAATGATATGATGGTAACCCGCGTCGTGCCGCGACGTTAAATCAGGCGCTTCTTGGGAGGCAACCCATGTGTTTTCTTTTTTGTTCTCTTTGACTTTCTTGGTTGTTAAAATTGATTTTTGAGCTAATTGGTTATGAGATATTGCAGGGTTTGAGTTGATGCATTGCTGGATTGCAAAAGTATTAAGTCTTTGAAGTTTTCCAGTGCGGTCACATGCCTATTTTGTACGGTCCGCACTGGTATAAGCAAGAAATGAAGACTCTCTGAACTTTTCCACCACGGCCACATGGCATTTTATGTGGACTGCGATGGACCTCCGCGGTCGCGGTCGCTTTTGTGCAGACTGCGGAGGTTGCCTTCTCATACTTCTGCTGAATAAACCCAGTGTGGTCCGCGGTCCGTTTTGTGCGGCCGCGCTGGTAGGTAAGGCTGGCTCCCACTGTTTTCTATAAATAGACCCCAGGAGTCACCATTTACCCTTTTTTAACCCTAAACTCTTAGAGCTCTTTTTTACTGGTCATCCTCTCTATTTGACCGTGTCTCTTGCTTAGTGTGACTACTTGCATTACATACACTCATCTGGTAACTTCTCAATCATATCTTTGTGCTTAATTTTAGTTTTTTTTCATTTACAATAGCTCATAGCTTCTTCTTCTTCTTCCCATTTATCTCTAGTTGTTAGCGTAGGTTAGTATAACTGTTCTTTTTTGTGTGCCTAAAGAGTTTTATTAATTGGGTAAAATTGAGTAGGGACACATTAGGTGAAAAACTTCAAAAAATTGGCAAAATTGGAAACCCTAACTCAGTGCCCTAATTGAGCACCCTTCGCGGACCGCGGTCACTTTTATGCGGTCCGCGGTGCTTTGTTCTGATAGTTGTCCTGTGCCAGCGCAGCCGTGTTGCACTTTGTGCGGTCCGTGCTAGCCCACTGCGGCCGCAAGACCATTTTGTGTGGTCCGCGGTCGTGAGATTCAGAGAGCATGTTTCAGGTGGCATTATACTTATGCTGTCACGACCCATTTCCACAATAGGGCATGAGGGCACCTGACACCATTGTCAGGCAAGCCATTAGAGAAAACATTACTAAATACTTATGTTACTTTTAATCAGAAACGAGTGAAATAGATACTTAGTTTGGAATTAAGCCAGAAGAGCGAAATATCGTAAATAACGTAATTATACAACCCAAAAAACAAAAATGTCTACCAAAGAGTGTGCCAGAACCTGGTGTCACAAGCTACGGGCATCTAGTAGAATATACACCCAAAAGAATATCATACTATCCTACAGTCTGAATCAGGATAGACAGAAAAATAAAAGTACAAAGGAAAGGCTTCTTCGGCTGCGGGTCGACATGGAGGAAAAATAGCTCATCGTAGAAGTCCCAAGTCTGCTCACGGGTGTGCACCAGAATGATAACCAGATCCACCTGCCTCAGATATTGTACAATTAAGTACAGAAGTGTAACATGAGTACATAAACAATATGTACCCAGTAAGTATCCCGTCTAATCTCAAAGAAGTAGAGATGAGAGGTCGACTTGATACTTACTAAGGTCATGAAAAATGAGAGAAATTTATAATAAGCAGAAATAACTCCAATCGTAAGGATTAGTAAGTACAAAACAACAATTTTTCCTTTAGATTCTCAGCATGAGCGTCCATTTATATATTTAAACAGTTATGAAGTTTATCCCATGATAGAATGCCAAATAAATCATGCGCAGATAATCACCGAAGAACGTATGGCCCGATCCAACATAAAAGTAAATTGTGCACTGCCGAGGGTCGAACGGCTCGAAGCATAGATGTATCTATTACCCCACTCGCGAATCTCCCGTGCGATGCGGTCAAACAGAAATAAGCTTACTGACAAGCAACAACAAAAATCAATATATACATGAGGAGTAACCATACATAGAAATGCCAATCATTCTCTCCTAAAGGACGAACAGGATAAGGGTCATTCTCTAGTCTAATTCTTCTTAATCAAAAGAGTTCATACGAATCCAAGTTAATCAAACTGTAATAGAATATCACGTAAAGCATGCTTATGGGACCTAAACTACCCAGACTCTCGTCACCTAGTGCATATGTAGCCCCCGAATACAATGACAATTAATTTAATTATTATGCCTATGGGGACATTTCCCTCTTACAAGGTTAGAAAGGAGACTAACCTCGCTCCAAAGCGCACTTCCAATATCAAGAAAAAGCCCAAGTCCTCAAATTCGGAGCCTAACGATCTCAAATATGTTAAATGAATTAAGAACTAATTAATATAAGCTCACAAGATCGATTTCTAGCTATTCAAGCCATTTCCCAACTATTTACATGAGTTTCCTAAATTGTAACCCCGGGCCCACGTGCCCGGATTCCGAAATATTTCGAAGGAAATCGTTCTCTACTACCTAAAGATCAATAATATATGATTTCTAGTTCATTTCATAACAAATTTCGTAGTTAAATATTAGTTTTATTAAAACCCTAGGTCTAGCTCTAACCCCTTTGATTTTACCTAATTTTTGGTGTTTAATCTACCTAATATACATGTATTTAAACTAAGGATGAAATGGAAATAACTTACCTCACAATGCTATATTGAAATCCCCTCTTTGGAAGCTCTCAAATTGCCCAAGTGTAGAGTAGAAATGAAATAAATGCTCTAAGTCTTGTTTTTTAAAAGCCCTGACCAGCCTCTGATGTCACAATTGCGAAACTAGGCTCGCAAATGCAAGGTCGCAATTGCAACAAAAGGTTCGCAAATGCGAACTGAGCCCCAGCCTGCCTCGATCGCAAATGTGATGCATGGGTCGTAAATGCGGACCCTGCTGGGTTCGCAATTGTGAAGAAATGGCTCGGAAATGCGAACACTGCCCAGCCCGGCCAACTTTGCAAATGCGAAGAATTTCTCGCAATTGTGAGTTTGCAATTACGATGGCCATATCGCAATTGTGAAACCTGTAGCAGCAGCAAAAATACCAGCAAAAATGCTGTGTTTTCTTACCTCCAACCACACCCGAATCTTACCCGAGCCCTCGGGCTCCACTCTGAACACTCACACAAGTCCTACAACAGTGTGCAAACTTACTCAAGTAATCAAATCGCATAATTAACGCCTAAAACCGCAGATTTAGCACTAAAATGCAAGAAATTCTCAAGAACACCTAAATTTCTATTTTTTCAACCGAATGCCCGAATAACGTCAAAGATGTCCCGTTTCTCACCAAATTTCACAGACAAAACTAAAATATTATACCGGACCTGTACCGGGCTCTAAAATCGACATACAGGCCCGATATCAATGTGATCAAGCATTTTTCCTTTTTATTAAACTATTAGGATTTTAATTTAACAATTTTCAATAAAAATTCATTAATTGGGCTAGGGACCTTGGAATTCGATTCTGGGCATACGCCCAGGTCCCATATTTTTCCCCGGACCTCCCGAGACTGTCAAATCACAAGTCCGGGTCCATTTTTCTAAAAGTTGACCGAAGTCAAACTTGGTCTTTTAAGAGAATCTTAAAGAAACAATTAGATATATTTCACTCAAAACTTTTCCAACTCCAGAACCAACCGTCCCCGCAAGTCGTAAATTAGCTAAAGCAAGTATGGAAGGTTTTATTTAGGGGAATTGGGTTTTAAAAGGCAAAACGACCAGTAGAGTCATTAGATTCTCCCCTTCTTAAACAAATGTTCGTCCTCGAACGGACATAGAAAAGTACCTGGACTTCTGAATAAGTGGGGATATCTGCTCCGCATGTCCTCCTCAAACTCCCAGGTTGCCTTCTCAACCGATTGGCCCCTCCACTGGACTCTCATCGTAGAAATCATCTTGGACCTCAACTGGCGATCCTGCCTATCAATAATAGCAACTGGCTCCTCCTCATAGCCCAAACTCTTATCTAACTGAATGGTACTGAAGTCCAACACGTTCCGAAGCAACGAAACATAAAAAATTGGATGAATTCCCAATAAACTGGGAGGTAAGGCGAGCTCATAGGTAACCTCCCCAACTCGTCTAAACACCTTAAAGGGGCCAATAAACCTTGGGCTCAACTTGCCTTTCTTCACGAACCCCATAATGCCCTTTATGGGCGAGGCTTTCAAAAGAACCTTCTCGCCAACCATAAATGATACATCCCGCGCCTTCTGATTCGCGTAGCTCTTTTGTCTGGATTGAGCTACGCGAAGCCTCTCCTGAATCAACTTTACCTTATCCAAGGCATCCTATACCAAATTTGTGCCAAGTAACTTAGCCTCACCAGGCTCAAACCACACGATAGGAGAATGACAACGTCGACCATATAAAGCCTCGTACGGGGCCATCTCTATGCTGGACCGGTAGTTGTTGTTGTACGCAAACTCCGCTAAGGGCAAGAACTGATCCCACTGCCCTCCAAAGTCAATCACACATGCTCTAAGCATATCCTCCAAGATGTGAACTATCCGCTCCGACTGTTCGTCGGTCTGAGGATGGAATGTTGTGCTAAGCTCTACAGGAGTCCCCAACTCACTCTGAACGGCTCTATAGAAACGGGAAGTGAACTAAGGGCCTCTATCTGATATGATGGAAACTGGCACACCATGCAATCGGACTATCTCCCGAATATAAATCTGATCTCCGCTGTATAAGTAGTCACCACTGGAATGAAATGGGCCGACTTGGTCAACCTATCCATAATGACCCACACTCTATCAACCTTTCGCAAAGTCCGTGGCAACTCAACTATGAAGTCTATGGTGATGCGTTCCCACTTCCACTTTGGTATAGGTATCTACTAAAGTAGGACACCCGGCCTCTGATGTTCATACTTGACCTGCTGGCAATTCAAACACTTAGTCACATACTTCACTATGTCTTTCTTCATCCCCCGCCAGTAGTAATGCTGCCTCAAATCATGTTACATCTTCGTAACTCCCGGGTGAATAGAATATCATGAACAGTGTGCCACCTCTAGGATCCTCTTCCTCAGACCATTAACATTAGGAACACATAGATGACCCTGGAGTCGCAGAACGCCATCCTCGCCAATAGAAACCTCCTTGGCACCTCCCTGAAGTATCGTCTCTCTGAGAACTGCCAAATGTGGATCATTGAACTGTGGGGCCTTAATCTGCCCCAATAACGAAGACTGAGCAACCACAAATGCTAGAACTCGGCTGGGCTTTGAAATATCCAACCTCACAAGTCTGTTAGCCAAGGACTGAATGTCTAAATCTAGTGGCCTCTCCTCTGCTGGAATGAAGGCCAAACTACCCATACTCTCTGCCTTTCTGCTCAAGGCATCCACGACCACATTCGCCTTGACCGAATGATAAAGAATGGTGATGTCATAATCCTTTAGTAGTTCGAGCCACCTGCACTGCCTTAAATTGAGATCCCTCTGCTTGAACAAATGCTGTAAGCTGCGGTGATCGGTATAAAACTCACAAGGCACCCCACACAAATAGTTCCTCCATATCTTAAGAGCATGAACTATCACTGCCAACTCCAGATCGTGCACAGGGTAATTCTTCTCATGAATCTTCAGATGACGCAAAGAATATGCAATAACTCGCCTCTCCTACATCAACACACATCCCAGACCAACGCGTGAAGCGTCGCAATATACCGTATACATCCACACACCGAAAGGCAATACAAGAACTGGTGTCGTAGTCAAAGCCGTCTTGAGCTTCTGAAAGCTCTCCTCACAATCATCGGACCAATAGAATAGAGCACCCTTCTAGGTCAATCTAGTCAAGGGTGATGCAATAGATGAAAAGCCCTGCACAAAATGCCAGTAATAGCCTGCTAACCCCAAGAAAATTCGGATCTCGGTCACTGAAGTAGGACGTTGCCAACCCTGAACTGCCTCAATCTTCTTGGGATCAACTTTAATACCCTTTCTTGACACAACATGCCCCAAGAATGCCACTGACTCTAGCCAGAACTCACACTTGGAGAACTTAGCATATAGCTTCTGCTCTCGTAAAGTTTGAAGCACTACTCTTAAATATTTCCCGTGCTCCCCCAGGCTGCTTGAGTATATCAAGATGTCGTCAATGAAGACGATAACAAAAGAATCAATATAATACCTGAATACCCGGTTCATCAAGTCCATAAATGCCGCCGAGATATTAGTCAAGCCAAAGGACATCACTAGGAACTCATAGTGGCCATATCTAGTCCGGAATGCAGTCTTCAGAACATCTGAGTCCCAAATCTTCAACTGATGATACCCTGACCTCAAGTCAATCTTAGAGAACACCCTAGCACCCTAAAACTGGTCGAACAGATCATCAATACGAGGCAACGGATACGTGTTCTTGATGGTGAGGGCAGTAATCAATGCACATCCGCATAGTCCCATCCTTCTTCTTCACAAATAACACTGGTGCACCCCAAGGCGATACACTAGTCTAACAAACCCTTTCACCAACAACTCCTCAGGCTGCTCCTTCAACTCTTTAGGAGCCATACAATACGGTGGAAGAGATATAGGCTGAGTTCCTGGGGCCAAATCAATATAGAAATCGATATAACGATCAGGAGGCATGCCGGGAAGATCAGAAGGAAAAATATCGGCGAACTCTCGAACTACTGGCACTGAATCTATCGTTGGAGACTCTACAGTGGTATCTCGAACATAAGCTAAGTAAGCGAAACACCCTTTCCCGACCATGTGCTGAGCCTTCAGGAATGAAATAACCCTGCTAGGCATATCAACTATGGAACCTTTCCACTCCAATCTCGGCAATCCTAGCATCACTAGGGAAACAATCTTGGCATGGAAATCAAGGACGGTGTGATTTGGAGATAACCAATCCATTCTCAGGATTACCTCAAAATTGATCATATCCAGCAATAGAAGATGTGCTCTAGTCTCGAAACCATAGAAAGTGACCACATAGGACAGGTAGATCCGATCCACAACCACAGAATCACCCACAGGAATGGACACATGAACAGAAACACCCAACGGCTCAGGAGAAATAACTAGGAAGCAAGCGAACAGAGATGATACATATGAATAAGTAGAACCTGGATCAAATAATACCGAAACATCTCTACCACCAACGGAAATAATACCTGTGATGACGGTATCTGAGGCCAATGCATCTAGCCTGGCGGGAAGAGCATAGAACTTAGCTGGAGCACCGGCTGGCTGGCCTCCACCTGACTAAGCAATAGCGAGCTGACCTCTCCCTATTTGGCCTCCGCCTTTAGGACGACCCCTGCCAGCCTGCCCTCCACCTCTAGGTGGCTGGGTAGCTGGTGCTGGATTCACGGGCTGCTGACCCTACTGTACTGCCTTACCCAAAGCCTGGGGAAAGTCCTCTTCAGGTGACCTGGATCTTCACACTCGTAGCACGCTCTAGGCGCCACAGCCTACTGCCCTAGAGTCTGAGTCTGCTGACCCGAATACCCACTAGAAGAACCCTGGATAGCTGGCGGCCGATAGGAACTCTCTGGCACGGTGCTGAAGAGAGCACTAGAAGAATCCTGATACTCAGAATGCCCGTCGGAGGAAACCTGAGTAGCTGGTGGGCGGTAAGAACCCCACGGCATCGCACTGAAATAAGGCCTCGCTGGGGTACCTCGGGGAGGGGGTGGTGGTGCTGAGTGTGAGGGCTGCTGGACTGACCCCTCCCAAAGTGACACCTACCACTAGCTGGGCACCTCTGAACTCTCCTGAAAATCTATCCCTCTTATCCTGCTGCATCTGCTCTCTACCCCTCAAATGATAACCCTCAATCCTGCGAGCAATCTCAATCACTAGCTGATACCCTATACCCATCTCTACCTCTCGGGCCATACCAAATCGAATAGTGGGGTGTAACCCTACAACAAACCTCTGTACTCTCTCTGCCTCTGTGGGGAGTATCATGAGTGCATGGCGAGACAACTCAGAGAACCTCGCCTCATAATTGGTCACTGACATCTAACTCTACTCTAGATGCTCAAACTGATACCTCAGCTCTTGCCTCTCAGAGGTTGGAAAGTACCGATCCAGGAATAGCTGTGTGAACTGACCCCAAGTGAGGGGAGGAGAACCTGCTCGCCTGCCAAGTGCATAAGACTGCCACCATCTACGGGCCCTGCCCTCCAGCTAAAAAGTAGTGAAGTCAACTCCATGCGACTCCAATATCCTCATGTTGTGCAGTCTGTCCCTGCACCTGTCAATAAAGTCCTGGGCATCCTCATGACGCTCACCCTCAAATATCGGAGGATAAAGCCTGGTCTATCTGTCCAATAACTTCTATGGATCACCATCCACAGCTGGCCTGGGCTAGGGTACCACTACAGCAACTAGCTGAGCCCCATCTGTGGGTAGTGCACCCGGAGTCTGATATACTGCAGCTGCATGACTTAGAGCCTGAGTAGTAGCGGTCAGGGCTCCCCCTCCTACCTGTGAATTAGCTGGGTCTGCTGGAAATATACCAGCCTGAGTCATAGTGTCCATGAACCGTAGCATACGGCCCATAACCTCCTGAAATACCGGTGCTGTCATGAAATCCACTGGGGTAGGCTCGGCTGCGGGCACCTGGCCCTGCTCCTCAATGATAGGATCCCGTGCAGGATCCGCTGGTGGTGCTACTGGAACGGATCAGGGACGCCTTTGTCCCCTACCATGGGCCGGTGCCCTCCCCCGGCCTCTACCTCGGCCTCTAGCAATGGGGGAGTAGCTTCTCCCGGGCCCAGAACGTCAGCGGTGCGAGTCCTCACCATATGTGCGAGAGTAGAAGAGGGAAATATAGTACACTAACCACTGCATGATAAGAAATGAATAAAGACTAGTCTTTCTAATACCCTATAGCCTCTCGAAGATAAATACAAATGTCTCCGTACCGACCTATAAGACTCTATTAGGTTTGCCCATAACCCGTGAGACCTACGTAAACCTAATGCTCTGATACCATGTTGTCACGACCCATTTCCACAATAGGTCGTGGGGGCGCCTGACACCATTGTCAGGCAAGCTATCGCGGAAAACATTACTAAATACTTATGTTACTTTTAATCAGAAATGAGTGAAATAGATACTTAGTTTGGAATTAAGCCAGAAGAGCAAAATGCCATAAATAACGTAATTATGCAACCCAAAAAAAATGTCTACCAAAGTATGTGCCAGAACCTGGTGTCACAAGCTACGAGTAGCTAGTAGAATATACACCCAAAAGAATATCATACTAACCTACTGTCTGAATCAGGATAGATAGAAAAATAAAAGTACAAAGGAAAGACATCTTTGTTTGTGAGTCGGCATGGAGGAAAAGCAGCTCACCGTAGAAGTCCCAAGTCTGCTCACGGGTGTGCACCAAAATGATAACCAGATCCACTTGCCTCAGACCTATACAATTAAGTACAGAAGTGAAGCATGAGTACATAAATAATATGTACCCAGTAAGTATCCCGTCTAATCTCGAAGAAGTAGAGACGAGGGGTCGACTTGATACTTACTAAGGTCATGAAAAATGAGGGGAATTTATAATAAGCAGAAATAACTCAAATCGTAAGGATTAGTAAGTACAAAACAACAATTCTTCCTTTAGATTCTCAGCATGAGCGTCCATTTATATATTTAAACGGTTATGAAGTTTAACCTACGATAGAATGCCAAACAAATCATGCGCAGATAATCACCGAGGAACATACATCTAACATAAAAGTAAATTGTGCACTGCCGAGGGTCGAACGGCTCGAACCATAGATGCATCTATAACCCTGCTTGCGAATCTCCTATGCGACGCGCTCAAACTGAAATAAGCTCATTGAAAAGCAACAACAACAATCAATCTATACACGAGGAGTAACCATACATAGAAATGCTAATCATTCTCTCATAAAGGACCAACAGGATAAAGGTCATTCTCTAGTCTTATTCTTCTTAATCAAAAGAGTTCATATGAATCCAAGTTAATCAAACTGTACTAGAATATCACGTAAAGCATGCTTATGGGCCCTAAACTACTCGGACTTAACGTAATAGTTGCTACGCATGGACTCTCGTCACCTAGTGTGTACGTAGCCCCCGATTACAATTACAATTAATTCAATTATTATGCCTATGGGGACATTTCCCTCTTATAATGTTAGAAAGGAGACTCACCTCGCTCCAAAGCGCACTTCCAATATCAAGAACAAGACCAAGTCCTAAAATTCGGAGTCGAACGATCTCAAACTAGTTAAATGAAGTAAGAACTAATTAATATAAGCTCACAAGATCGATTTCTAGCTATTCAAGCTATTTCCCAACTATTTACATCAGTTTCCTAAATTCCAACCCCGGGCCCACGTGCCCGAATTCCAAAATTTCTCGAAGGAAATCGTTCTCTCCTACCTAAGGATCAATAATATATGATTTGTAGTTCATTTCATAACAAATTTCATGGTTAAATCTTAGTTTTATTAAAATCCTAGGTCTAGCTCTAACCCTTTTGATTTTACCTAATTTTTGGTGTTTAATCTACCTAATATACATGTATTTAAACTAAGGATGAACGGAAATAACTTACCTCACAATGTTATGTTGAAATCCCTCTTTGGAAGCTCTCAAATCACCCAAGTGTAGAGTAGAAATGAAATAAATGCTCTAAGTCCCATTTTTTAAAAGCCCTAACCAGCCTCTGATGTCGCAATTGCGACACCAAGCTCGCAAATGCGAGGTCGCAATTGCGACAAAAGGTTCGCAAATGCAAGCTGAGCCCCAGCCTGCCTCGATCACAAATGCGTTACATGGGTCACAAATGCGGATTGCGAAGAAATGGCTAGCAAATGCGAACACTTCCCAGCCCAGCCAACTTCGCAAATGCGAAGAATTTCTCGCAATTGCGAACTGGCCATCTCGCAATTGCGAAACCTGTCGCAGCACCAAAAATACCAGCAAAACTACTGTGTTTTCTTACCTCCAACCATGCTCGAATCTCACCCGAGCCCTCGAGGCTCCACTCCGAACACTCACGTAAGTCCTTCAGCAGTGTGCAAACTTGCTCAAGTAATCAAATCGCATAATTAAAACCTAAAACCATAGATTTAGCACTAAAATGCATGAAATCCTCAAGAACACCTAAATTCCTATTTTTTCAACCGAACACCTGAATCACGTCAAATCAGTCCTGTTCCTCACCAAATTTTACATACAAAACTAAAATATTATACCGGACCTGTACCGGGATCCGGAACTAACATACGGGCCCGATATCAATATGATCAAGCATTTTTCCTTTTTATTAAACTCTTAGGATTTCAGTTTAACAATTTTCAATAAAAATTCATTACTTGGGCTAGGGACCTCGGAATTCAATTCCAGGCATATGCCCAGGTCCCATATTTTTCCACGGACCTCCCGGAACCGTCAAATCACGAGTCCATGTCCGTTTTTTCAAAAAGTTGACCGAAGTCAAACTTGGTCTTTTAAGAGAATCTTAAAGAAACAATTAGACATATTTCACTCAAAACTTTTCCAACTCCCGAAAAAACCGTTCCCGCAAGTCGTAAATTAGCTAAATCAAGTACGAACGGTTTTATTTAGGGGAACGGGTTTCTAAAAATCAAAACAACTAGTCGGGTCATTACATGTGTGGATCGCAGTCAATTATGTGCGGTCCGCGGTGGCCCATATATGGCCGCACGTCCATTTTGTACGGCCCGCACTAACCAGTTACTGCAACTATCTGAGCTTCTATTCTGTAATTCATGCTGCATCTGTTTCATTGCCTGTGCTTAAACTAACAATGTTAGATATGTATGTTTGCAGACAATGGTTAAACGAGGAGGCAAAGGATTAAAACAACCCGGGATAGGTGATTCCTCCCAAGGGGGAAAAGGAAAGAGAATAGTCAAACTCACTCCCGAAGTTCGGGAAAACATAAAAAAGACCCGAAAGTTGATAAGAACTGCAGATAGAGCTGCTTCCCATTCCTCGGGGAGTGAGTATGTGTCATCCCAAGACATCTCCTCGGACTCAGTCTCACCTCACATCACCACCAACTTCCAACTGACTGATACCCCTCCAACATCACCCACCATCAAGAGGTCGGTAAATGTAGTTTCTGATTTATCTGAAGAGTCAGCAGCCGGTAGCAGGGATGACTCCACCTCCCCCACAACTTCATTATCTGAGGAGAGTGCATGCGGAGATGAGAGTGGTGAACCTCAAGTGGGGGGGGGGGGAATTGACCGAACTAGGAAGGCCGAAGTATGGGAAGATAGATTTGTGAGCTAAGTGGCTTACCATAAGTTTAGGGAGTGGTGACCAATGAGGTATTTGATACCGGAGATGAGCTTCATTGATAAGGACTTACTATCCCACAACCCTAGCGTGCAGAGGGAGTTTAGAACTAGACCGGGCAGGGAGATATTTATGGAAAAGTGCATTGATGCAAATGAGCATATGGTCAGGGAATTCTATTGTAATGTGTCCCACATCATCAAGGGTTCCAAAGTGACCAAGGTTTGAAACAAAAAGGTGTTGTTTGATGGGAAATCTCTGAATGATTATTTGGGGTTCAATGAAGAAGATGAGTCTCTCTATCTCGCCAAGTTAGAGATGGGTGAGGGGGTCCGTCCATGGTTTGTCCAGTACTTGGCAATCCCAGGTACTGTTCCTGAGTGGTTGACTGCAAGGGTTAAAATATTGAAGGGGACCTTGAACTTTGAAGCTAAAGGTTGGGAGACATTCGTTTGCAGCAGGTTGGACCCGACTACACATGACCAGACTCTTCCTATCCATCGGGCTGCGTTGGTTGCATCGATCATGGCGGGTTACCCCATCAATGTGGGGAATGTGATGTTCCGCATCATCTCTCTCGTGGGTGTGGAAGCTTACCGGAACTACTCCTTTCCAAACACCCTCTATATGTATTTTCGGGACTTGGAGGTGGAAAAGAAGCCATATGATGTCAAAGCCAAGCCGGTTGCTCCTTTTTCATAGTATAGTTTGAAGGGCCAGACAACCCCAAAGACAAGAACTACAAGCCCCCCGCTTCTGCTCCAACTAGCCAGTCTGAAGAGCCAGTTGTGGTAGAGGCCTCCACTAAGCCTACCTCCACGGTTGCTGCCATGCCTCCTGGACCTTCCACTTCTAGTGATGCACCTCCAGGTCCTTCTACCTCAGCTGGCCCAGAGATTCCATCTTCCCGGGCCCATCCTATCACAGTCCACTAACTGCACCAGACACTTCAGAGCCTGAACAACTGGATGTATACTGCTTCATCCAAGTTGTCTACCTTGACCTAGACCTCTACCATTTCAGCTTAGTCGGCTCCTCAGCTAGCACAGGTCCCACAGTTCATTGAGGATGCATTGAAGAAGTTACTTGACAACCAGGAGAATATCCTCAGTACCCAGGCCGAGTTGGCAAAGGCAATTTCCTCATATGGTAAAGCTCTCAAGGAGCTTGCCAAGGAGCACAAGAAGATGCGCAAGACACGGGCCTCCAGGGAGTCCGTGAAGGAGTTGAGAGCAGATGTGGATAGACTGAAGGCAGACCAGCTGCCTTTAGACTTATTATTTGAGGACCCAGCTCCAGCAACAGTTCCAGTAGCAGGCCCAGATACAGAGTTGGTGCAGAGGCCTCCAAAGAAGAGGAGGAAGATCCCTAGTGCAGATGATGCTATCATCCAATTGGTGGACCCACCAAAGGCTTCCTCCAATCAGCCACAGGATACACCTGAGTCACAGCCTGCCCAGGTCCAGGCCCCAGCCCTAGCAGTTGAGCAGCAGGATATCGAGAACCAGTCTGAGGTTCCCGTGCATACAGAGGACCTGGGGACCACTAATGATCCTATGTAGATAGACACAACTTAGGGAGTCTTCATATCCTTTGATTACTTTTTTGTGCTTATTTTTGCTTTAGTTGGCATTAGGGACAATGCCAGCTTTTATTTGAGGGGGTTTGCCCTATTTATCCTTGGATGACTATATATATAGATACGGATTTAGTTTATTCTTTAGTTTATGGTTTCTTTGATTTTCACTTGGTCTGTATATAGTCCTACATTTAGCTAGTTTTATTGTACTTTTTATCTTTCCTTTGGTCTGTATATAAAGTTACATTATTGGATATATTCATCTCCCATTGTATATTCTAATTCCCTATTGTAAATACTCATTCTATTTTCTATTTTTGTAAAATCTTTTCATTTTTAGCTTCATATATAGGCTCGTAGCCTTTTGTTTCGTTTTTGGCGCTTTCAATAAGCCCTTGGTTTTCTTAATGCCATGGTTCTTTCCAAGGGTGGAGTATTATGTGAAACGGGTGGATCTTCCCAATGATAGATGGCGTGACAACCTTCTTAAGGGTTTGAGTCCATTTTTGTTTTCTTTTATTTTTGGTAGTTTATAGTTAAGGGTACCTCAAGGAAAGCTTCACTTGGGCCTAGCACATTTGCCTTTGATCCCATGGTCAAAGACAAAATGTTGTGGTTAGGATGGTGAAAGTCGTGGCCTTGAGACTCTTGCATTGGCCAATAATCATCAAGTGGTTTTTTGGGACCATTTTATGCTCAAATCGTATCTAAGGTCGTTGTGGACCCTCGACTCGATGTCTTTAGCAATCCCCTAGCGTGTGTGGTGAGAAATCGAATTTGCGAGTTCAAGTCCTGAGCCAATAGAATTTGTTGAGGCGAAATCCTAAGTGGAAGTTGAATTGAGAAGTGATTATAGGCTCTCCTTGACCCAAAATG
Source organism: Nicotiana glauca (assembly GCA_026770625.1). NCBI lineage: Eukaryota > Viridiplantae > Streptophyta > Magnoliopsida > Solanales > Solanaceae > Nicotiana > Nicotiana glauca. The sequence goes on along the minus strand of MU750867.1, from coordinate 192,035 downwards.
ACATTTTGAACAAATCTATAGCCTACCAATGATATGATCCCTAGTTAACCCTTTTGAGCCTTAGACCTTCTTCTTCTAAGAACCATGTTACAAGCCTATACCCATTCTAAAATATACCTTCTCTTGTCACCCATTCTTTCCTTGATCACATGGCAAAAATATAAGTTTGGGGGGAAAGATAAGGATGACAACAAAGTGGTATAAGGCACAAAAATGAAGAAAATGAAAGGCAATGAAAAAGAAAGGAAAGCAAAAGACAAAAATAATTCTCAATGTGAAAAAGAATAAAAAAAGATTCAAGAAAAGCAAAGAAAGAAAGGCATGGAAAGTTGAAAAAGGAGAAATGGTTGACGCAAAAGAAAGAGTGACAATGTGTCTCTCTAACCCCTTAGAAAGAAGTGAAATGACTCAAAGAGTCAAGAGATTTGTGCCAAAATAATCAAAAGAAGTGCTTAAAGAAATATTGAACCCACTTGAACAAAAACATGTCCTACCCTTACCCAAAGGCCTTCACATTGACTCCACAAATGCCCTATATGATCTTGAGTTGAATGACGCTTGAATTAGTCGATACTTACATGAGGGTCAAACATATAGTACTTAGAGCCGGACTTGTGACTTTTTCTTGAGAGAGATGAGTGAATTCCCATTAACCTCGGTTTGTGTGTCAATACTCTAAAAGGTGAGGTTTGCTTAGGGAAAGTTGAGGATGAGTGAGTTTGGGTTCCATAGTAACCACAGTAATTGAGAGAGTTCTTTGATGTAGTGAGTCAACTCTTGATGCTTTTGTGTCACACTTGATCCATGGTTTTTCAAAGGTTAAAAGTTGTTAATGATTCATTCGTATTGAGGGCAATTGTTATTCCCAATTGATGCTTGTTGAGGATACTTTAGGACTGCTGAAAATACTTGGATTTTCTCTTAAGGGGTGAGTCTTATTTTGTTTACTTGAGGACAAGAAAAAGCTTAAGTTTGGGGGGTTGATAACTAGGGATTTTACCATGTTTTATACTCCTTTTTGCTTACGCTTTGGTTATAAATTGTTACAAAGTAGTCCCAAAAGGCTCATAAGTGTGCTTGATTGCAGGTTTGATAGACAAAGTGACAAAATCTCAAGGATCGGCTCAAAAGGGAGTGAAACCTGCTCAAGTATCAAAGACAAGGCAAACTGAAAGGAAAAAGGCCTAGTGCGGCCGCATACGACTTTGTACGGTCCGCACTAGGTAGATTCAGAGAGTGTACTGTAAGGTAAAAGACATAGTGCGGTCAAATCCATTCTGTGCTATCGGTACTAGGCAGATTCATAGAGTTGGCAAAACCAGGCTTCAGGCAATGCGGCTGCCGTTCATATTGCGCGGTCCGCGGTGTAGGCTCTGCAACCGCACGACCATTTTGTGCGGTCCGCGGAGCAGAGATTCAGAGAGTTGAACTTTCCAGATTCCAAGCCTTTGCGGTCCGCCGTCATCTTTGTGCGGACCGTGCTAGTTGCCTCCACAGCCGCGGTCCATTTCGTGCGGCCCGCACTGACCCCGAAAGGGTATTTTTGTCTAGCTTTTCCAGCTTAGTATAAATAGAATATTTTACCATTTTTAGGTCATATGTTATCTTCAGAACACAGCTGCGCTCGTGAGAACACCTTTTGTAGCCATTTTTGGCATCTTAGCTTCAAATTAACGATAAATTCTTGTAATTTAATATAGCATTTAGTTAATATGTCTTGTTCTTCATCTATTTCTTCATTTTCTCCTTCAAGCATGAGTAGCTAAACCTATTAGCTAGGGTTGCGACTTAACCCTAGTGTGGGTAATTGATGGGTGTTGCCATCTAGGGTTAGATTAACTACGTTTTAATCTATGAATTGGTGGTTGCAAACATTGATTTATGTATTGTGGATTTGACTCTCCTTGAGAAAGAGAGTCTAAGTCTCCAAAATTGACCCAACAAGGAATTGGGATGGACTCGTGAGAAATGATAGTCTCAATTAATGGGTTAAACCTCGAAAGAGTAATCACCCTACTTGAACCCTAGTTTCTTGATCTAATTTGCCAACATATTTGGCCTCGAGAGAGTCAATTAGGCAAAATCACTCTCTCTACCAAGAGGTGTGAAAGTGGGTAAAATTGTGCAACGGTTATAGCATAAGCCCCAATTATGTCAATCAAACCTTAGTAACACCTACCCGTCAATTATCCACCTAGGTGATGTCACGACCCTAGTGCCCTTCTTCCCATTAGATACAACTTTAGCAATTGTCTCGTAGCATAGTCTAGTTTCAATTAGCAGTTTGATAATAGTAGTTTATAATTGAAAAAACCAAAAATGAAGAGAAGATCATCTAAGAACACACACGCAACTCTATTCTAAGTAGATACCCGAATTCCCTTCTAGCTCTCTGAGGATTCGATCCCGACCCCCATATCGGGTAAAAGCTATTGCAACCCTCGTATCCTACTTTTTAGTAGTATGGAGTTAGTTGTGATCAATGGACAAAGGAAAGGGTAAGGTTGCAGAGTCCTCTGAAGCTGTAGATGTTGAGGAGATAGAATAGGTCCATCAGGAGGAACATACAATAGTAGAGGTTCAGACCCCTAAATCCACAAAAACCAAGACTTCTTCCAAGAAGTCTTCATCCGTATCTAAGGCTGTTGAACCTTCATTGGCCAAGAGGACAAGGTCTCAATGAAAAACAAACAAGTTGCAATCTCTCAAGATGATGAATGGAATGGTGAAGAAAAGAGTGAGTCTGATGGTGAACAAGACAAGTTGGCCATGTTTGGCAAAAGAAATTTTTTGAAGGAAAGATTGCTAAAAGACTTGGTTGAACCAGGAATGGTTCGTTTGGTTGAAACCCTAGCTGCTCAGGGCTGGAAGCACATGGTCCTTCAGATGGATGGGAGATTATCCAGGAATGAAATTATTGAATTCATGGCGAATGCTGAGGTCAAAGACGGCAGAGTTACCAGCAAAGTAAAAGGAGTTCAAGTGAACTTTGATGCAGAGAAGCTGGGAGAGATTCTTGACATCCCTGCTGAGGGATATGATGACTACACTAGGAACAGGTGGCCAACTCTGGATTCCCTTCCTTCTGCCCTTGCAATAACTACGAGATTATGTGATGTTGAAGAAGTGAATGAGGCCAAGTTTGTGCACAAGAGTGAAATGAAGCCATATCACAAAGTCATTTTTGAGTTTTCCAACAAGTGCCTACTGCCCAGGCAGGAGACAAAGCATATTGCTAACTATATGGACTTAGTTCTGATGCAGTGCCTTGAAAGTGGAAGGCAAATTAACTGGCCTGCATTCATCAACATGTTACTGGACAGGGTCATCAATGGCTCCAAGGATCATGCCACCCCTTATGGATTTGTTCTGACTACTGTTCTAGATAGGTGCAACGTATCTCTGAAGAAGTGGGAAATGGCCACAAGCAAGGATTACTTTGGCATTAATACTCTGCTTTCTTGTGACTATTTAGTCAATGCCATTCCAAAGAACTTGGTTCATCCAAGAAGACACATATCAACAGTAAAGTCAGGGCTCTTGTTCAGGAATGTGAGGCCAATGATGTTGAGATAGTTAGGCTAAAGGCTCGTTTAGTAGAGGTTGAATCTGAGAGGGATGCTCTTAGAACTGAGATTACCAAGGAAAATAAGAGGAATGATGGGATTCTTCACAATATATTGAATCTTCTCCAAGCCCAAAACCAACCCTCTAGCTCCCTTAAGGCGTAGGAATTCTAGCCTTTATCTCTTGAACCCGTCTATCCAGTGAACCAGATTAGGAATTTCTCTTTAGTTTTGCTCATGTTTTGAATATTTTTTCTTTCTAGTTGTGGATTGTGGTAGAAAAATATCTTCTATCAATGATATCAACTATTTTTTCTCTTGTTGATTGTTAATATTTCCTCGATATTTTAAACATGTTTGCTTGATTACTGATGATTGATTCATGATTGCACTTGCATTTTTCCCAGTGGCCATGAGTACTTTTTAAAATCTGGGAATCACACTTTGTTTATGCAACTTTTTGATGATGCCAAAAGGGGGAAAAGATATTCTGCTTTACATATTCTGAATATGTGATATTTATAACCTAATTAACCTGTTCCTTGATGATAAGTGAATTTTTCTAAACTTTGTATTGATGAATAAGATGAGTTCATACATGGCCTAAATGAGTGAAAAGTACAGAGTTTCATCGTCAAAAAAGGGGAATTTGTTGGCCCAAATGTGAAGTTTTTAAGACTGACAAAAAAACTCAGACATGGACCAAGTCCATCTTGTGAGGCACAATAGTGATCAACCCAAACATGTGAGATGCACGTGAAGGAGATAAGACTAACTTATCAAAAGTAATATCTCCTGATCATGATCGAAAAGGTTGCATATTGGATAAGCAAAAAGACTCCTTACACAAAGAGAACACGATTTAGGAAAAGGATAAGAGTTAGAGCATGAGATCAACTAGAACTCTTTCACCTCGGAAGAGTAGCATCTGTATTCTAGTCAATCTCTAATTGCTAACTCCTTAAATATTAATGTTGTTTTTTTATAGGTAATGCACATAAGCAGAAGTTAAATGTCAATTGTGAGAAAAATAGCAAGGCAATTTTGCAAGCAATTTATGTGTGATCCAAGCATGCAATCCTGAAGCTACTTAAACTAGATAGAAGAACCAGTTCCAAGTGTCTATCTTTTTATTCTAGTTCAATTGTAGTAGGTAATTTTACATTGTACCTTTTAGCTTATTTAGAAGCAACTGTATTAGGTACTTAGAGTTTTCAAGTTAGAGTTAACTTGAAGTTGTCGCAACAGTTGAGGCTATGTGCCACAACGGGATTAGAGTTAATCCTAGGTTTACAAAAGAGTTTTTGTAAATGCAGATTTTGCCTCAGTGATTTTAGTGGAGAGTTTGGAAAAGTCCTACTGGAAAGTAGGTTGTGGTTTTTTCACCTTTTGATCCAGGTGTTTTCCACGTAAAATCTCTGTGTTCTTTATTTTCTTTACTTATTATTTCGCAAAGAGTAGTAGTTGGAACACATAGAAGAACCAGGTCCTTCAATAATCAAGTTAAGCGAAAATTGGGTACCACACAAGTCACCCCCCTCCCCTTGTGTGGTATTGAAGTATAAAACATCAACTAGGCTCCATACTTTTCAATTTTATAGCCTATATATCAATTTACAACCAACTATCCCAAAAATAATAGTTTAAGATTCAACATCTAACTCTAATAGGTTCTCAAAATTATTATTTAATTTTTAAATAAGATTTCTCAAGATTTTAAGTTAATTTTCGAATCAGTAACTGTGACTCAAATATTAGTTCAATAAACAAATCCATTTGGGTGGTGAAAATTAGATCTTTAACAAGCTTAAATATGTGGGTTTAAATTTCGAATTTTATTTTGTGAGAAATTTAAAGTGGACGCGTTTTATTTAGACTCGTTAAAAATAGTATAAGGAGGTTGTATATAAAATTTGAAGTCATTTAATGGAGATTTGGACTGTTTTTGAACAAGAATCGCAACTGAAAATCATAAAAAAAGTTCATCTACAGACGCTTGTATAAAGGGGTATAAAAGTGTATAAGATTATTTATACACTATTATTCAAGATTATACAAAAAACTGACTTCGTCTTCTTTCTTGCGTCTTTTCTGAAATTTAACTCAAATCTTGTTCAAATCCACTCCAAATTACTTCAAATTTAAATTATGAACTCCTTTTGATATTTTCAATCAATTGGAACAACACCCAATCAAAACAACTAACAAACTCAAAAAATCCTATTTTCGAAAGCAAAGCTTTTGAATGGATTTCAGTGGTGGACTTCTACTTTTCAAATTTTTTACATTGCAACTAGGTGGCATAGGGGGAGAAGCGATAATGGCAGACAACCCCTTGAAGCATATGTAAAAGATGTGAGAAGAAGAGAGAGTGAAAGCAATGGCCGTGAAAACACAAATCTAACTCCATAACTTTTAGAAGCAATGGTTCTAAGAACATAGATTTTGAATTTGCAAGAGCTACTGTTTTCAAAATATGTACAATATAGGTTAGGTCGGATAAAACTTAAAAATACAGGCCTTTTTTTGTTATGGTGTGAAGTCATGTGTATTTTCTTTAATTTTTTCTAATCAACTAGTATATCTATTTGGGATCAGTGGAGCTGAACTAGACACGAACTCAAGATTCTCCTTGTGAATTTGAATTATTTGAAGATGCAACTGACACGATTCAATATTTTGAGAATCAAGCTACTAGCTTGGGATTAAATTTTTCCTTATATATTGAGTATTAGAAATAATCTTTAAGCATGTCCATTAGGAAATTAAATTTACAAGTATTCTGAAATTCCCACTATTGTCCCACACTTTAGTCATAATTCCATGATCGTCAGTCGTGCTTTGGCATACTTCAGTTTGGCGACTCTTACACGCTAAAAATATGTGTAATTGTACCAAACCTGTGTTGACGAGTAAGCTAAGTGATAACAAAATTGCTAAAATCATCAAAAGTTTGCTTTCTTTTACTCTTAAATTTCAAGAAAAGTTCTTGATTCAAACATATGCATATTAAAACCGTACATGCTTCTGCTTCTGCCAAACTGCAGAAGAGGTCAATAGTCTCTCTTGTTTCTTCAAGAATTCCACTGATTTAGAAATAATGTGAAGATTTTTCTTTTTTCTTTTCAGTTTTGCAGCATTTAAGAAGACGTCGAAAAAAGAAGATCAATGACTACCCCCGGAGTACAGCTGCATCTTCCCGATGATCACCATGTAATCAATCATTCATCACTATATCATTAATTAACACGAAAGATGTTTTTTTTTTCTACGACCATATGTCAGAGTGCTTGTTGCTATTTCTTCTTTTCTATCGGAAACATCCTCTCTACTCTCACAAGGTAGGAGTAAGGTCTGCGTACACTCTACCCTACCCAGACCTAGTTTGCTGTTGATGATGTTGTTATTGGTGGTGACTATATGTGGCAGTGGAAACATAGAATTTTACAAGAAAAAGCATTTTCATTTTTGAAAAGAAGGTTAACTTCACTAGTTTTCAAGTATAGGATCAAAGCCATTAAGTTTTTTCCTTAATCAATACAAGGGGCGCAGCTTAAACATGTGGAAAATTCGTGTTTTTTAATGAAGTATAGTTAAGTGCACTAAAAGGTAAAAAAAATTCTTCAGGTGGTAATGGATAATGATATTGTCCAAGTGACACTATCGGTAGATGGCATTGTAACTGGAATCAAATACAATGGTGTTGACAATTTGCTTGAGATTCTAAATGATAATGAAACAAACAGAGGGTAAATCTATCTGCCATTTCTTTAGTCAAATGCTTCTGATATTTTTCTCTTTAAGAAAAACAATAAGAAGAGGTCTGTTATAAATATATAACTTGTCTCTTTCATTATGAAAATGGATTAACTAAGCTTCCCTTGCAAAAGGAATGAATTGAATGTGACACTTGGTAAATGTTTCGTCTAGATACTGGGATGTTGTCTGGAGATGGGCTGGGACTAAAGGAACTACTGGAATATTTGAAAGGTATATATACCCTACCCCAAGCCACTGACCTTAGGGTTCCCAAAAAACAAAAACTGTTAGTCAAACCAAAATTGTTTTGAGCAATAAGATTGTTTCACCAATATAATGTAGGCTCATATCCACAACCTATATGGTCATATTGGAAACAGATGATCAAATCCTTCTCAAGGACTTGGGATGTGTCACTTCAGGACAAGCTTATTCCCCTGAACATAGACAAAAGGTTTAGTTTTGCTTTTCTCTCCCTTTGCTAGATTTTTGTTGGTATTTGTTGAACCTAGAAAAGCGAAAAGACATTATATATGATGACTAACCAGAAGTATGAATGCTCAGGTTTATAATGCTTAAAGGTTCCTCAAGTTTCTATTCTTATGCAATTTATGAGCATTTAGAGGGATGGCCTCCTTTCAACCTTGATGAGACTAGGATTGCTTTCAAGCTCAGAAAGGACAAGTAATAGTCACTTTCTCTTCATCAATCTATTTTTGATCTAGTTGTGAGAGTTCTAAAGAAGGATAGCCTTGGCGTAACTGGTAAAAGTTGTTGCCATGTCACCAGGAGGTCACAGGTTCGAGCCGTGGAAACAGTCTTTTGCAAAAATGCATGGTACTGCATACAATGGAAACTTGTGGTCCCGCTCTTCCCTGGACCCTGCACATAGCTGGAGTTTAGTGCATGAGCCTGCCCTTTTTAGTCAGGACTTTTAAACCTATTGCTAACATTTTCTCAATGTTGCATATCCTTTTATAGTTCTCGTACTTACAAATTGATACATATTATATGAATGATTAATTATTTGTACACATGAAAGACAAATTGTATGTGTCTTATCTATAGCTTCATTGACAACAATAAAGAACGATGTTTTACTGTCTAATCTTGAACGTCGACCAGGTTTCATTACATGGCAATGGCAGCTAACAGGCAGAGATACATGCCCTTACCTGATGACAGGCTGCCCGATAGAGGACAACCACTTGCTTATCCAGAAGCAGTCCTGCTTGTCAATTCCGTGGAGCCTGAGTTCAAAGGCGAGGTGCCTGTTTTCTTCTGCCATTTGTTGAGATACAACACAATCAAGTGTAATTAAAAGCATGCTCTCTACAACAACGTAAGCTTTTAGATACAATGGTTACATGGTATCAAAGTATATATAGGTCATGATTCATATTTCAGTCTCACCACCAACCAAAAAAAGGCAAAATATATTTCCATATATATATTCAGCTCCAAGTAGAGTGTTATTAACCAATTTCCTTTATATTTCACTAATTACGAGTAAACAAACTTAAACAAGTAAAAATAATTGCGGAAGTAAGTAAAGAGTCTCATTGTATATATTTACTATTACGAATATTATAGCTATTATTACCCAAAAATCTGGTGCCACAACTCACGAACAAACTAGAATTTTCTACAAACATTGGTCTGAAGGAAATTACAACTGTTTTGAAAAAAAAGAAAACAGAAATGTAGAAATGTAGAAGAGGACGACAGTTCTTGCAGACGCCTGCAAGACTACTTTGGGTCTCCAAACTTTGTAACCAGAAGCCAATCTCTCAATTAGCCACTACCTGCTCTGTAATCTTCACAGAAAGTGCAGATGCAGTATCAGTACAACCGACCCCATATACTGGTAAGTGCCGAGCCTAACCTCGAGGAGGTAGTGACGAGGCTACGACAGGGCAATTACAATATAACCTGTATACAATATGAAATAAAGCGGAAAGAAGTACCGAACAAAATGAAACAGTACTTGCAAGGAAGGAATGCAGATCTCAAGTATCTCACCAATACCCAGCTATAACCAATCCTTAAGTGAAACACAAACTACCGAATAACTTGCACAGTAGAAGAAAGATACATAAACACATAAACTGATGCGGCGCGCATCCCAATCTCACCATATAATCAATATCAATATGAACATTCACCCTTATTACTCCATATCATCTGCTCTTATTCCTCTTGTTGCAGCGTGCAACCCGATTCCACCGTACCATAGTAATTCACCCTTATTTCTCCTCATATACAACCCTTATTACTCTTGTTGCGGCGCACAACTCGATCCCACCATATAATAACATTTCACCCTTATTACTCCTCAATATATCACCCTTATTCCTCCTGTTGCGACGCGCAACCCGATCCCACAATATCAATACCAATCACACAATAAGAACAGGAATGTCACAATTTAATTTAAAACTCTCTACAATATTTAAACCTCAAACTAACGAAAAGTTGTATAATTATGAAACTTCACTTAAATTATACTACTCAGCAAAATCAACCAAAAATATACCATAAAATACCGATAACCGAATTGAGCCAATAATATGAGACAATGAAATTATGAAATAGCTAATTCCTTCAACAATGACAAATAATGTCTAACAAGTAGCAATGAAGCATGGAAATACTAGTGAAGCATGTAGCAGTTAATGAAAAGAAATAATATATTATGAACGGGAAGGAAATGGGAAAAATGGATAAATTGGCTTTGTATAGGTACTCGTCACCTCACCTATACGCCACACACATGGATTTCACATAGCAATTAAGTCGGGGATCCCTAATCCCTCGAGTCAAAGTTAGACACAACACTTACCTCAATCTCACGACCAACTCAAAGCTCAATCACTGCTTTTCCTCCAATTTCCACCTCTGAACCACTTGTATCTAGTCATAATTAACTTAACTACATCAATTATCGCTAAAGAAATCAATTCAAATACATAATTTTAAGTTTCCCAACATTTTTCCCCAAAAATCAAAAATTGGCCCCGGGCCTGCTTGGTCAAAACCCGAAATTCGGACCAAAACCCGATTATTCATGCACCCCCGAGCCTGGATTTACAATTGGTTTTGGAATCCGACCTCAATTTGAGGTCTATATTCCCCAAATTTTGAAATCCCTAATTTCTATCCGAAAATCCCCAATTCCACCATGAAAATCCAAGATTGTAGGATAAAATCTTGTAAAAAGAGGTAAAGGATTGAAAGAAACTAGTTAAGAATAACTTACTTATGATTTGGAGAATAAAAGGTCTTTGGAAAATCGCATCTTTTGTTCTAGGTTTTGAAAAATTGGAGAATGAATGAAAAATCTCATCTAAGTCAAGACTTATCAGCTGCAAATGTCGCATTTGTGACCTGAGATTCGCATTTGGGAAGCTCGCAAATGCGAGTAAAGTATCCTAAATGCGAACTCATCGCATTCCTGTAGCCTTCTCAAATGCGAACTTTGACTTCTGTAAATGCTGACCTATTCTTCGCAAATGCAAAACTACCCAGTCCCTTCCCATGCTCGCAAATGCGAATTTTCTTCGCAAAGGTGAGGCTCGCATTTGCGAGCCACCTCGCAAATGCGAGATCTGCAGACCTGAAGCATACCGGTTATGTTTTATAAGTCCAAATCATTCCATAGCCTATTAGAAACTCACCCGAGCCCTCGGGGCTCCAAACTGAACATGCACACAAGTCTTAAAATATCATACAAACTTGCTCGTGCAATCAAATCGCCAAAATAACATCTAGAACTACGAAATTAGCACCAAATCACATGAAATTCTTAGTAACACTTTAAAATTCCTCTTTTCTCAACCGGATGCCCGAATCACGTCAAATCAGCTCCGATTTTTACCAAATTTCACAGACATGACTTAAATATTATTTTACACTTGTATCAGGTTCCGAAACTAAAATACAAGTCTGATTGCAAAGGTAGAACTTACGGTCTTGGATCACAACATTTCGTAGGCCGTTCTACGACATTGTTGTCTGGTGATGCTAGTTATTTGCAAAATCACGAAGAGGTAGAATTATTACGAAAAGAAGTTGAAGAGTTGAAGGAGGAACAGAAAGAAGATCACACAAATTTTAACAAATTGCAGTGTCTAGTGGAGAAATTTATGAGCAAACGTCCATTTGATCCTTTGAAAGGAGAGAATGACAGTGATGATGAGTTTTAGTTTGATGTGGTTGTGATGTTTGAGACATTATTTTTTGTTGTGGTTGGATGTTTAGACTTAGTAATGTTTAAACTTGACATTGAATATAATGTTTTAGGCTAGAGCGAATGGTGCTTCAATGTTTAACTTGTGTTTGGATGTTTTAATTACAAATATTTTTATATAATTATTTGCATTTTATGAATTTGATTAGTTGAACTAGTGGATTAATTGGTTGGTTGCATGCTGTATTAATTGTTTAGTTGTTGTATATTTAAATTTGCCAGGTGGTGGTGTTTTGAATCGGCAGGAACTTGTCAAAAAGTTCCTAGTTTTCCGACCACAGTAGTCGCAAATTGCTTCAAATTTTTTTTTTGCGACCGCACTAATGAAAAACTCAAATAAAATAAAAATACTTTATATTGTTTCGACTGAAGTAGTGGAAAAGTTAATTTAAAATTAAAATTAAAATTAAATTATTTGCGACCACTTCAGTCGGACAGTTGGTGTCATTTATTAGTTGTTTTTCTTTCTTGATTTTGCGATCGCTGTAGTCGTAAATTACAGAACGATTCAGTTGCTAACCTTTTCAGACCAGCTATTTTGCGACTATGATATTTCAGCCGAAATGTAGTCAGAATTATCATTTTCTGGCCGCATTCCGACCATTTTGGCAGTCGAAAAATAGCCATTTTCTAGTAGTGATATGAGGTTTGAGAGTAGTGTTTAGGGAAAAAACTTTACGGGAAAAGTGTTAGTATATCACTTGTGTTTGCCTCTCCGTGTGGTTGTTCTATCGATGTTCTGTACTCTCTTTTTATATAGTGGATTGCTCATCTCCGTTGTGGATGTAGGTCAATAATCGACCGAACCACGTTAAATTTTGTGCCTCTTTTGATATATTACTCTTTTGTTGTTGGATTTTCCGTCGTTCAAGATTTGATTTGCTAGTTTTTGCATGACACCTGGTTTTTTGCGGTCCTAACAATATCAATCAACTCCTAAGATTCTATCTTTTGTTCTTGGGAAAAAATTGCCTGCTAAGGGGTCGTTTGGTATGATGGATAATTCAAAATAATTTTGGGATACAAATTCAATACTGTCTTATTCCTTGTTTGATTATTAATCATTGGATAAGTTACCTCGGGGTTAAAAATAATACCGGGATAAATTATACCTGTTAGAGAGTGAAATAGTATTTTCAGCAACATCAACAATAACAAACCCGTGTAATCCTACAAGTGGGGTATGGGGAGGATAGTGTGCACGCAGACCATGCCCCTACATTGTGAAGGTAAAGAAGTTGTTTCTGATAGATCATCGGCTTAAGAAATACTAAACAGGAAGCAACCAACAATAAGAACAACAAGGAAAAAAACAAAAACACTGTGAAATGCTAATTGCGTTTCATATTAAATGAGGTACTTTCCTTTGTAGTATGTTCCAAAATAAATGACACGTTTCTAAATTTGAAAATAATTTAACTTTAAACTCCTCATTTTACCCATTTTAACCTTAATGAGAAGCTTTTATAACAACACAAAAGTCATGGTCCCATAAAGCTTTACCCCTTAAGCTTTTAAGACCACAAATTTTAAAAATCTTTCTTTTTTGCCTTAAACTCCGTGCAAAGTCAAACTACCTCATTTAGTTTAAAACAGAGTGAATAACAAAGATCTAAAAATAAGAAATACAAAAATACTACTAACAATACTGGTAAGAATGATACAATATGGAATAACAAAGATCTAGGAATACGAAAATGTAAGGAATAATACTAATACTAATGATAATATTAGGAGAAACTCTCGACTACCTATCAACCTACAATCATAATTCTCGACCTTCAGATTTTCTTATTGGGGTCATGTCCTCGGTAAGCTGAAGCAGTGTGATATCCTGCCTAATCAACTCTCCTCAATACTCCTTTGGCCTACCTCTACCCTTTTTCAGACCCGCCATGGTCAACCTCTCAGATCTCCTAACTGAGGCATCGATGTCTCTTCTCGTCATGTGCCCGAACCATCTAAGCCTAGATCCCCGCAATTTGTCTTCCACAAGGGCTACTTCTATCTTGTCCATAATAACTTCATTCCTAATCTTATCTTTTCTGGTATGCCCACACATTCATCTCAATATCCTCATTTCTGCTAGTCTCATCTTCTGGACATGAGATTTTTTTGACTGGCCAACACTCAGCACCATACAACATAGTCGATCTAACTGTCACTCTGTAGAACTGGAATAGTAATTTCAGGATAAAATTGTAAATTGACAATCTCAGTATTAATACAACATACCAAACAGTCAACAAAAAATAATAGTAGAATAACTAGTTATAGCATAACTAATTCTAATATAGCTAATCTCAGTATAATTAATCTCAACATAACTTGTTTCAAACTAAACGACCGTCGAAAGTTATAGTAACTACAAATCCACAACTATAGCGGCGATCTAAAAACTCGAGGGAAGGAGAAAAATCTAAAATATTTTTTCAGGAAAAATATTTATTAATATTAATACTAATAAAATATATCTCTCTGCCCCTATACCCGTTCATATTTCATGTTTCTTTTGTTTTTTCTCTTTTTGCTGCTTTCAATGTGTGTTGGGAGAAGAGAGAATTGTATGATATTCTTACTGTTTGGTCCGCGTCTTCAAAGAGAACTTTACTTGTTGCGCCGAGAATATGTAGGGAAATGATGCCGAAAATAATAACAATAATAATAATACTGTAATAATATTATTTGTGAGCGAAAATACACCAATTGGTTTAAGTCGTGCTGGGCACTGTCCTAAGAAACTATTTCAGCAATGTGAAATATTTTCCGAAGATTAAACAAGCCTATCTCTAATTAGATAGAGGATACAGGTATCAGTAAAAGCAAATATTACAAACCCAGCTAGCTAGTAGGAAAAGTAAATAAGAAAGAAAACAACCAATATTTAATATTGGACAACAAAAGAAGAAGGAAGGAGTGAAGGAAAGGAGAGGAATATATGATGCTTGTTTTTTTGCTGATGATTTTTCCTTGTCAAGTGAGAGCCTTTTTATAGTTGAAGTTGCATGAAACTTGACTTTTGCATGGCAAAAACGTGGCTGAACATTTGCCACTTTTGAGTCTTCTTTTTTCACTAATCTTAGCCTTCTAGAAGGCCTAAAACACTTTCCAAAGAGGCTTTAAAATATTGCCATAGTCCCCCACTATTTTAAAGACTTTCAAAAATAAACTTGCTCGATTTGTATGGTCCAAATGTAATGGGTTTGGTATTTTCTGGGTTATGAACCAAACTTAGACCAATAAAATTTAACTCACAAAATTATTGGTGAAATATAATATTTCTATGAACCAATAATTCTTATTGTAAGTCTGAGATTTTATCAATCACATTTTGACCCCCGGTAATTTTGTTGTTCAATGTGGTTTTTCGCCCAATAGGCCATGCGCGTTCCTGGTTATTTATGAGATCTTTAGAGACTAAGCCAAAATCTCATAGGAGCGGCCCACTCCACTCTCATATAGGTGAATTCATCAAATGTATACTGCTTTTAAATTCACCAACCATAAGGATTATGAATTTTATTAAGAGTTATAACTCAGCCTCTCAATTAGTAGCAGCCAAGCACTCTCTTTTAGTGCATCAGTGTCAATATTGACTTGTTATTACCCATATGAACCTACTTCATGGGATCTCCAATCACATAAGTTGGGTTACCATCTCTATTGACAACGTGTCGGCCTTAACCCCATCTCTTTTGAGGTTTGAAGAATTAATTTTCTTCCCGCAGATTTGGTCAGAGGATCGGCCAAATTAACTTCTGATTTAACATAATCAATGGAAATTATTCCATCTCTCAGCAGCTGCTTTATGACATCATGTCTCAATTTCATGCGTCTACTTTTACAAGTATAAGATTTATTCTTTGCTATAGCTATTGTCGCATGGCAATTACTGTGTATAGACACAAAAGGTAATACGTCCTTTATTAAAGGGATATTAGCTAAGAAGTTTCTTAGCCACTCAGCCTCAGAACCAGATAACTCCAGAGCTACAAACTTTGATTCCATAGTCGATCTAGCAAAGATCGTCTATTTAGCTTATTTCCACGATATTGCACCACCACCAAGGGTGAATACATAACCACTAGTGGATTTTATCTCATCTGAATCAGAGATCCAGTTTGCATCACTGTACCCTTCTAAAATAGAAGAAAATCCACTATATAGGATACCATAATTTATGGTTCCTCTCAAATATTTCATTAGTCTATCTAATGCAGACCAATGCTCCATGTTGGGATTATGAGTATATCTACTCAATCTACACACAGCATAGGCTATATCAGGCGTTGTAAAATTTATTAAATGCATCAGACTCTCAATAATCTGAGCATATTTAGACTGAGTAACTGGGTCACCATTATTATTTTCAACTGAGAGTTAGCATCAAAAGGAGTGCTCACAGATGTGACATTAAAATATTCAAACTTCTTAAGAAATCTCTCAACATAATGTTTTTGTGACAACATTATGTCATCTTCACTCCTTATGACTTTAACTCTCAATATCATATTCAATTCACACAGATCTTTCATATCAAAATTAGCAGACATAAATAATTTAGTAATTTGCACAATTTTTAAACTTGTACCAAATATAAGCATGTCATCAACATACTAACATATTATCACATAATTGTCTACCAGTTTAGTATAAACACATTTATCCACATCCACTGAAGAAAAACCGTCTCTCAGTAAGACATGTTCAAATTTCTCATACCATTGCTTAGGAGCTTGTTTAAGGCCATAAAGAGATTTAATTAATTTACAAACTTTATTTTCTTGTCCATGAATGACACAACCTTCAGGTTGAACCATATAATGCCTTCTTCTAAATCACCATTTAGAAAAGTAGTTCCACACCCATTTGATGGATAAAAAGCTTACGGATTGAAGCTAAGGCAATTAAAATTCGAATAGAAGAAATCCTAGCCACTGGTGCAAATTATTAAAATAATCTATATTTTATTTTTGAGAAAAACCTTTTAATACTAACCGAGCTTTATATTTATCTAAAAATCCATCAAGATTAAATTTCCTTTTGAAAATCGATTTACAACCAATAAGCTTTGCACCAGGAGGTAAATTAGTTAAAATCCATGTATTATTTTTCTTAATAGAATCAATTTCACTTTTATTGCCCCTTTCCAATATTTAGCATCTGAAGAAGATATAGCTTCAAAATAATTTGATGGTTCATTATCGACAAGAAAAGTTTGAAAATCATTTCCATAAGAAAAATATTCTTTCCTAGGCCTTTTGCTCCTTCTCAGTTCCTCATTAGAGGTAATTTCATTATTTGATTCAACATATGTTTGAAAAATTTTATCAGATAATGGAAAAATATGTTCAAAGAATTCTGTATTCTTTGTCTCAATTATAATATTGCAATCAAGCACATCACTTTTTAAAACAAGAAATCTATATGCAGTGCTATATGTTCAGCATATCCAATAAGCATGCAATCATGTCACCGCTCAAATCCTAAATCTGGTCATGATGGCGCCTCTCGTGAAGACAAGGCCAGCCAGTCAACCCAATTCATCCTTTTAAAACAATTATTTAACACAATTATACTACAACATAGTTTAATAATACCAAATAGCGGAGGTATATATAAAATGCAGAAATCCAACCCAACACAGCCCTAACCGGGGTGTCACACGTCATGAGCAACTAAAAAATTCTGGCATAAGTCTACTAAATACGAAATCCGATACAATAGTTCGAATAACATGGAAATAATAATATAAAGGAGTCATGGGGCTGCGGACGCCAACACCTACCTCGTAGTCTCCGAAACACCGCCTAACTAAAAGGATCAGCTCTCAGGAAATAATAATCTGCTACGCCTGAATCTGCACATACGGTGTAGGGAGTAATGTGATTACTCTGACCCAGTGAGTAATAAACATAAATAATGGCTGAAAGCAAGAAAACACGTAAGGCACAAAGCATTCTATACAGAAGCGGAAAAATCACTTAAATTAGCAAATCAGTGAAGTATCAGGTGAAGTCTCTTTCAGAACCGGTAAAATAGGTAAGTCGGTAGGTAAATAACAAACAGAAATCTTACCCTCGGGCTCAATATCAAAATAACAAGCAGAAATATGCCCCTCGGGCTCAGTATTTAAATAACAAGTAGAAATTTACCCCTCGTCCTATAGTGCCATTGTTACCACTGTCTAAAATTTGTCCGCTCTGGTCAGTCATTTTTACCTGACCATACGGTTTTATTCCTAATCAGTCACTGTTACCTGACCAAGACGCGTCCTACAGTGCCATTATTACCATTGTCTAAAATTTGTCCGCTCTGGTCAATCATTGTTACCTAACCGCACAGTTTTATTCCTGGTCAGTCATTGTTACCCGACCAAGATGCGTTCTACAGCGCCATTGTTACCACTGTCTAAAATTTATCCATTTTAGGTGGGTACCCGCGCTCACTGTGGTTGTGCAGACTCCGGAGGGGCTCCTACAGCCCAAGCGCAATAATAACATAAGACCTGAAAACCTCCTACATAATAACATAAGGCCCGAAAGCCTTCTCACAGAATAACACAAGGCCTGAAAGCCTTCTCACATCACTCATAGGCCTGAAAGCCTCCTCATATCACTCAACATATCCTCACATATGGCCCTCGGACTTACTCAGTCCAAAAATCATCATAAGCCCCTCGGGCATTTGTGAAATAGTAGTTCTCAGCCCAAAATATCATTTAGAATATCATTTGAGTTTCAAATATGTATAAAAGCAGCTGAGTCTATAAAACAATAATTATCAACATGACTGAGTTTAAATAAAAGTCAAAACAGTGAGAAAATAGTGATAAAAATTTCCGAAGGGTTCAAATAATTGGCACGAAGCCCAAATGTAGCAATTAGCCCAAATCATGATGATAACAAATCAATCTCAATCAAATATGCAGTAAAATCATCAATTGGGATGGACCAAGTCGCAATCATCAGTAGTAAAAGACCCCGCGCTCGTCATCCAGCGCGTGTTTCACCTCAATATAGCACTACGATATGCAATCCGGGGTTTCAAACACTCGGTACATCATTTAAAATCATTACTCACCTCAAACCGGCTATTTCTTTAACCCGCGAGGCCTTTGCCCCTCGAATCGACCTCCGAATGCCTCGAATCTAGCCATAACGATTCGATTCAGTTAATAACAGTTATAAAAATTTATTCCATATGAAATTCTACATTTTTCATCAAAAATCCGAAATTACACTCAAAATTCGCCCGTGGGGCTCACATCTCGAAATCCGGCAAAAATTACGAAATACGAAACTGCATCCAACCACGAGTCCAACCATACAAATTTTACCAAAATCCGACAACAATTCGGCCTCTAAATCTAGAATTTTCGTTTTTGAAAAGTTTACAAATAATCTCCAATTTCTTCCATTTGATTCACTAATACTTGATGAAAATAAACATGGAATCATTAAATATAATCACTTTTTGATATAGAACACTTACCCCAATCCATGTGGCAAAAATCGCTTCAATCCGAGTTCCATAGCTCCAAAAATGAGAAAAAATCTCTCACTGCTCCGAAATATACATTGTCCAGATTTTCGCTTTTGTGGTACTATTCACCGTAGAAGCGTGAATTACTGTTCATCGCATAAGCGGGCTGTTCACCACAGAAGCGAAATTACTGTTTATCACAAATGCGGTATTGTTCATCGCATATGCAAAAAGACCAGCAAGTGCCCAGAAAATTGCAACAGCTTTTTATTTCACTAAAAATGCTCTAACTCCATCATACAAACTCAAAATTCGACGATTCTTATTCCTATGAGTCAAAAATAATAATACAAATCTATTCCTTCAATCGAAACAGAATTTAGAGCTCATTTGATCAGTGCAATACCCGTTTCGCTTGTTAAACAATTAATTCATGTTTCGCGTCAAAAACCCAATCGCGACTTGATGAAATTAGACCAAACTTTCCAGATTACTCTTATAATTCATTATTAAAATTTGGAAGTCTCGAAATCAAATTTTGATCTCTGGAACTAAAAATGGACCTTTGGATCATCACATACTTATGCTCAAAACGGCAATAATCTTCCAAAAACTCTTCCAAATCTTATTCTAGCCTCATGGGACCCCGACCAAACATGCCAACATGATTCATAACATCATTCAAACTTTTTTCAATCATAAAAACACCTCAAACAATATCAAATTACCCAAAACTCATCGAATTCAAGCCTAAGTTTCCAAAAACTTCCGAAATACAGTTTCGATCAAAAAACCGACTAAACGATGTCCGAATGACCTGAAATTTTACACACACATCCCCAATGACTCAATGAAGCTATAAAAACTCTCGAAATTTCCTTCCGACACTCAGATCAAAATCTCACCTATCAAACGGAATTCGCCAAAATACTAACTTCGCCAATTCAAGCCTAATTCAATACCAGACCTCCAAAATCATTTCCGATCATACTCCTAAGTCACAAATCATCCCCCGAAGCTAACCGAATCATCAGAATCCATAAACGATCCCTTTAACTCAAAAGGCCAATGTCCGGTTAATTTTTCCAAACTAAGCCTTCCTTAAAGAGACTAAGTGTCTCATTTCTTACCAAAACCACTCCAAATCAACTCGATCACACAAGATACAGATAATGAAGCAATAAGAAGCTAAAAATGGGGGGAAACGGAGCGCTAACTCATGAGACAACGGGTCGGGTCATCACAAACCAACAGTTTTAGAACCTATTTTTCTCTTTTTAGGTTCACGCAAAAGAGCTTTAGCAAGGCACCCCCACGCTTTTAAATATTTCAAGGTAGGTTTATAATTCCCTCCAAAATTCATACAGAGTTTTGCCAGTTCTTCTATGAGGTATTCTATTTTACAAGTGACATGCAGATAAAATAGCTTCACCCCACAAATTATTAGGAGCATTAGAACTAACTAAGATAGAGTTCATCATCTCTTTTAGTGTTCTATTTTTCCTTTCAGCTGCTCCATTTGACTCAGGTGAATAAGGCGGAGTTACTTCATGAATAATTCCATTATTTTCACAAAATTCATTTAAAGATAAATATTTTCCACTTCTATCTGATCTAATTCTCTTGATTTTCCTTCTAAGTTCATTTTCAACCTCAATTTTATAAGAAATAAAAGCATCAAATGCATCATCTTTATTTCTAAGCAAATACAACTTAGTATATCTAGAAAATCATCAATAAAAGTCACATAATATCTTTTACCAAATCTAGTCATAGTCTGCTTCAAGTCGCCTAAATCAGTGTGAATTAAAGATAATAATTCAGTTTCTCTATTTAAGGAAAAATATGTCTTTTTAGTACTTTTAGCTTCAACACATATTTCACACTTGTTAATATTATTTGAGTCTAAACCAGATATTAATCCTAGTGACTGCATTTTCTTTATATATGTGACATTAACATATCCTAGTCTAGCATGCCATAGAGAAATAGACTCAATCATATAAACAGAAGTAGATACATTTCCATTGATAACATCAGAATATTAAGTACAAAGAGTCCTTGGTTATAATAGCCCTTTCCCACAAACACATTATTTTTGGTCATTATGATCTTATCAGATTCAAATGACACTTTCACTCCGGCTCTTCCCAACAAGGATACAGAAATCAAGTTCGCCCTCATAGTAGGAACATGCAATACATCAACAAGGGCTAAAGTTTTTTTTGGAGTTTCAGGAGAACTTTACCCTTACCCAAGACTTTGGTAGTACTTGAGTCTCCAAGGTAGACTTCTTCTCTATCATCCTCTACAGGGGTATAATAGGAAAATGCTTCTCGATTTGCACAAATGTGCTGAGTAGCCCCAGAGTCTATCACCCATTCTTTTGCATTTGCTACAATATTTACTTGAGAAATGACAGCTGCAATAATATCACCTCCTTCGGCTAAGTTAGCCTTAGGAGTATTAGTTTTTCCTTTGTCATTTTCTGCTCTGTACTTGCACTGTGAGGCATGATGGCACGGTTTTCCACAAACAAAACAAGAGCTTTTTTTTCTTTTAAGGTTAGGATTTTTAGGCTTGCAACCTTGAGACTTATTCTCATAGCTTTTGCGGTTGTTGTTGCTGCTTTGCACTAAGTTTGCTTTGAGAGTTGTCATCCTAGCCAAAACTCAACGGATGATTCTGATCACACCCAACTATGCCTTATAAAAAGGGCTCTGCGGACGTTGCAAATATAACCCGAGTATTACGCCCAGGGTCGAATCCACAGAGAGTTAACCTATTAATCACTATTTTCAGAACCACTAACTCTTCAGAACCAGCTTCCCAAATATTCAAATCTCAGTTGAATGTTCTTTTAACAACTACGCTTGCAAGTAACTAAATAGATGTAAACTAAACTAATAAGATTGTAAACAATAATGAGAAGAAGCTAAGGTAATGATTTCCCTTATTGATGGAATCCCTTCTGTTTATGCTCATACAAATTTACCAAAACATCTTTATCAATCATGAACGCTAATTTTACCGTAAATCTCTTCCGAGTAATTACAGTAATTTACTATTGCACTCTCCCGAGATACACTAGCTTACTTTATTTAGCACTATTCACTTTAGATTACACCCAAGGCTTCGTTATCCCTAATCTCGCCTTTAAACTCGCAATTATAAATTCCTCTAATAATCTAGGAGTGGTGTTGTTCAACAATAACCTAAATATGCACTCTTTTCTAAGTTATGCACACTAAATAGGCACAGTTAATTGAGGATCCTGTCAATTAACTATAACAAACACGAAGTTGAACAAATAGAGATTAAAAATAGCAATTTGTATTCACATAAACAAGAAGTTCATCACCCAATAGGTTCCATCAAAACCTTAGACAAGGAATTAAGCTACTCATAGTTATGGGTAAATAAACTAAAATAGAATTCATCATAAAAATCAAAAGTAAAGAAGAAAGATGTTTGGAGTATTCTCTCACAATAGTTTTCCTTGCCAAGATACCCTAAAAATCAATATATGCCTCCTTTGGGCGAAGTCTAATGTTTTAAATAGGGTTTAGGTCTAAAAATCCCGTATTTGCACTTTGACCCCTGAACTTCTACGCCTGCCGTGGTCGCGGTAGAACCGCGACCAATCACCCTCTCTGAACTTCTAAATTTCTGAAGCTGCCTTCCACCGCGGTTCTGCCACGGTCGCGGTAGAACCGCGGCCAAACTTCTTTTCTGAATCCTGAGGGCTGGCAAGGCGTAGCTTCATTGGGAATTTACACATTTGGCCTCTTTTCTCCAATTTTTGACTTCAAAACTGCTCCTTAGCCTTCCTTCTACATATATCACCTGCAAACCATGAAAAACACTAATAAGAGCATTTTGTTATCACTTTTAGCATTAAAACTACGCAAGAAGGTGATTATTTAAGGTGTGATTATAGTCAAATTCACCTATTATCAACACCCCACACTTAAATCTTTGCTCGTCCTCGAGCAAACTAAACCACACTTCTAGGCCTAACTGTTCAATGCATTGTCCCAATTTATGTCACACCCACTATTATCAATGATCGATCTAAACAGTGCACAATCATGTCTCAAATGCAGACTCTCATGCCAAGACACACTTGTGCTCACTCTAATTACTCTAACAGAAGTGAAGACTCACTTTTTCTTCCTGAGTCACATGCACTCACATAAACAAAATCTGAGAAAAGTTCCACACACGTAAAATCAACAACAAGGAACCATATATAGAAAGAATTCACTCACTCTCAGCAAAGAGCATTCACATGCCACACAGACACACCATAATCTTGCCCCTAGTGTAATACTCTACTAATTGAGCCATTCAGTCAAAGATCAAGAGGTCTTTATAGGTTGTAATGTAGGCTAAGAGACGGGTAGGATATATTTGGATATAGTGACTAACCTCCCTAAGCACTTTTAATACACACTTCCTTTTATTTCATATTTATGCTCAACCCAATCATTATTCCACATTTTATTTCACTTATAACCCCCATTTTTCTTTAGGTACAACTCGCTTCTTCTTCTTTCTTTTTTTTTTAAAGAGATTTATTGTACAATGCCAGTTCACCAATCAAACCCTTCATTCTTGATTCCCTTATTTTTTTACTAACTCCCTACTACCCCACACTTTGACTTTTGTATATTCTTTAGTGATTCAAGTGCTTCTAGGAGGTAAAGATTCAAACAATTAGCTTATTCAAACACAACAATTTAGATCATCATAAGATTATCAAAAAACAGGCTTCAGGCTCAAAGGGGTTAACTATGGTAATATGCACAGGTGGATTCTCAAGTATAAAGGTTTTCATAAAGAAATGCCTCAGTCATCTCTAAAACCAAACGACTTCTATTTCTCTTTGCAAACACACAGGGCAAGTTCTAGGTATCATATGTAAGCATAGGACGCAAGTAGCAACTTACACACACTTAGCATGTCACTCATTCCGAATCAGTTCATCAACACAATCATACGAGTGTTCAAGCAAGACAAAATGTGCAAAATTAATGCATATATTATGAGTCCACAAACAAGCTTAGACGTCACACTCTCAAGTTCTTTTTAGTTATTTGCAAGTGTGCACATTTGGGGTTACATTCTGACCTTCACCCATCTAATCCTAAAACTACAAAAAGAAAAATCTACCTAACTCGGTTCAAGAAAAACTCTTGAAAAAGAACCGTGGTCAAAAGAAAAACCAAGGAGGAGGTACTACACTACCTAAAAGAGAAATAAAAATAAAAAGAAAATTTACATGGACTACTTCCCTCAAGAGTACTGTCCAAATAGTCCGTCATTAGAAAGAGTCCTCTAACTTTGTTTTTGGGTTTTTTTTTTTTGTAATTAGTTCCAAATTTGACCCTCAAGAGACCCGTCGACAAGTGTTCGTCGTTGGGCCAAGTCAGCTAATCCTAATATAGACCTAATCAAATATATACAACGCTAATGCTATACTACATTACAGTTATACATAATACAACATACAAACAGAGCAAGTCTCCCACTCCACACTAAAAATCATGGCATGTCCCCATGTCATATAAATAAAGTAAAGAGCAGAAGGATTAGAAGACTTCCCTGAGACTCAGGTAGATTCGGAGACAGTGCTGGGGTTGAAAATATAGTTTAGGCCTGCAAGCCACCAACACCACTTCACAATTATAGAATAATGGAGACCCAAGAAATTTAGCACTAAATAAACCCATAAACACAAATACAACAATATAAAGCATAAAAGAAAGCAAAAATTAAAACTTTACACTAATTCTAACTAGGGTTTACTAAAACTAACAATAATTAAACTACACTACTTAAAGAAGAAATAGAAGAGGGAAAAGAAAAACTTACATGAATGGAGGAAGTGAAG
>MU750867.1:124884-155210 GCA_026770625.1 Nicotiana glauca | reverse complement strand
G
Source organism: Nicotiana glauca (assembly GCA_026770625.1). NCBI lineage: Eukaryota > Viridiplantae > Streptophyta > Magnoliopsida > Solanales > Solanaceae > Nicotiana > Nicotiana glauca. The sequence goes on along the minus strand of MU750867.1, from coordinate 155,209 downwards.
AAGTTCTTCAAGTGCTGCTGAGGATCTTCTGTTTGTGTCCCAGAAAAGAGTCCCTTGTTTTGCAACAAGTGTAGCATATTGTTTGTGATCTGGAATGATTCAGCTTGTATTGCGGGCACAACAATGGCAGTGGCCAAATTATCAGCAGTGGGTTGTGCCCAGTCATATAGTGCTCCTTCAGGCACAGGAGGTGCCTCTTCCCTGACGTTTCTGTTAGGATCGTTGACGTCCCCTATGTCAATTTCGATTTTGAGTGTTTGTTGGGATTCTTGAATTCTTTTGTTGGCACAGTTCAATGCCCGGAATGTTTGCTCGGGGTCTGAGAGTCCTTCAAGTAGTTCTCCAGTCCACGTAGACTTTCTAGGCATACATATGAGCAACCAAGTCAACAACCGTTAAATTTTCAATAAAAAATTTGGTAGAGAGAAAACTGACTACAATAAGAATCTTTGTATTTCTGTCAATGGCAATTGATAATTCCGTTAACTCCCCGGTAACGGCGCCAAAATTTGATCACGCCCAATTATGCCTTATAAAAAGGATTCTGCGCACGTTGCAAATATAACCCGACTATTACGCCTAGGGTCGAATCCACAGAGAGTTAACCTATTAATCACTATTTTCAGAACCACTAACTCTTCAGAACCAGCTTCCCAAATATTCAAATCTCAGTTGAATGTTCTTTTAACAACTACGCTTGCAAGTAACTAAATAGCTGTAAACTAAACTAATAAGATTGTAAACAATAATGAGAAGAAACTAAGATAATGATTTCCTTTATTGATGGAATCCCTTCTGTTTATGCTCATACAAATTTACCAAAACATTTCTATCAATCATGAACGCTAATCTTACCGTAAATCTCTCCCGAGTAATCACAGTAATTTACTATTGCACTCTCCCGATACACTAGATTACTTTATTTAGCACTATTCATTTTAGATTACACGTAAGGCTTCGTTATCCCTAATCCCGCCTTTAAACCCGCAATTATAGTTTTCTCTAATAATCTAGGAGTGGTGTTGTTCAACAATAACCTAAATATGCACTCTTTTCCAAGTTATGCACACTAAATAGGCACAGTTAATTGAGGATCATGTCAATTAACTACAACAAACACGAAGTTGAACAAATGAGATTAAACCAACAATTTGTATCACAAAAATAAGAAGTTCATCACCCAATACGTTCCATCAAAACCTTAGACAAGGAATTTAGCTACTCATAGCTATGGGTAAATAAACTATGATAGAATTCATCAAAAAATCAAAAGTAAAGAAGAAAGATGTTTGGAGTATTCTCTCACAATAGTTTCCCTTGCCAAGATACCCTAAAAATCAATACATACCTCCTTTGGGCGAATTCTAATGTTTTAAATAGGGTTTAGGTCTAAAAATCCCGTATTTGCACTTTGACCCCTAAACTTCTGCGCCTGCCGCGGTCGCGGTAGAACCGCGGCCAATCACCCTCTCTGAACTTCTAAAGTTCTGAAGCTGCCTTCCACCACGGTTCTGCCGCGGTCATGGTAGAACCGCGGCCAAACTTCTTTTCTGAATCCTGAGGGCTGGCAGGCGTAGCTTCATTGGGAGTTTACACATTTGGCCTCTTTTCTCCAATTTTTGACTCCAAAACTGCTCCTTAGCCTTCCTTATACATATATCACCTACAAACCATGAAAAACACTAATAAGAGCATTTTGTTATCACTCTTAGCATTACAACTACACAAGAAGGTCATTATTTAAGGTGTGATTATAGTCAAATTCACCTATTATCAGATTCCAACTTTGGTTTGTTCTATATTCTTACTATTTTGTCCTTAATACTTTTGAAATCCCCGAAAAATCCTTCTCAAAACACCTAAGGACCCGTTTGTCCATAATTTCTTTTTTTTTTTTTTTTTCGATTTAAAAAAAACTGTGTTCGTCATGAAATTTGCAAGATTTTGAAGAAAAAAAATTCAAAAATAAGTTTTTCAAAAAACAAAAAGTGATTTTGACAACTTTTTCAAAATTTCAAAAAAAAAAAAAATCTCCACTCACAAAACTGCAATATTTTTTCCAAGTGAAATGCATGTCCAAACACAATTCCAAATTTCAAATATTATTTTTCAACTTAACCTGTAATTAATATTTTTTTTTTCAAAAATTACAATTTTTACGCCCAAACGCCTACTAACTATCTCCATTACACGTAAAAAAAATCAATATGCACCTTTTTTACAATATACATCAATCGTTTATTATTAGCTTCAACACTTCTGTCATTTATTTAAAAAATCGGCTTCAACACTTAAAATTTTTATATTACTTGTGTTTATTAGTTACTTTAGTTTAATCAGCTAAACCTAACAAGGCTCTAAAATATGGTCCTTAAAAATTAATGATGACAATTGACAGTGATTTTTGATGAGGAAAAAGGTTTAACCTTTTTTTAATTTCAATGCAAACTTGAAAAACTCGTTTTCCTCACATCAAGTAAACAATTTTGAGATATTTTATCTAGAGCAGGTGGTAATAGATAATGGCGTATTCCAACTCAGATTGACAAATCCAGGAGGCAAAATTATTGGTATTCAATATAATGGGGTTGACAATTTGCTGGAGCTCAACAACCAAAGCTTGAATGGAGGGTAAACGGCACCATTTTTTAAAATTTCTCTTCTAGAGTGTGTTTGGAATGATGGAAATTATTTTCTAGAAAACGTTTTCAAGTATTTGGATGGTGAGTGGAAATGTTTTCTAAAGAAAATATATACTCCTAAGAGAGTGTTTTGATGAAATTTTTGAATAATAAATGTTAAATAAATTAGTTTGAATGTTAGTTGAAGCATGTAATATATATAAGTTAAAAGTTGAGATAATTTGTGAAGAACTCTCATGTTCAGAGAATGAAGGTTGCGGAGATGAGGATGCTCAGGTGGATGTGCGGACTCACCGGGTTAGATAAGATTAAGAATGAAGTTATTCGAGAGAAGGTGGGGGTGGCCCCGGTGGATGAGAAGATGCGTGAAGCGAGGCTCAGGTGGTTCGGGCATGTGCGGAGGAGAAGTCCTGATGCCCCGGTGAGAAGTTGTGAGCGACTGGCGGGGGTCGGCGTGAGGAGAGGCAGAGGGAGGCCTAAGAGGTATTGGGGAGAGGTGATTAGGCATGACATGGCTAGGATGCGGATTTCCGAGGACATGGCCCTTGATAGAAAAGTCTGGAGGTCTAGTATCAGGATCGTAGGATAGGGGCTCCTAGAATTTTTCGAACCCCTTTCCCGGGGTTGGGTGAGGCTTGTCAGGGCGACTCATAGACGATTCGGGCATTGGATTGTGTCCTCCTTATGGTAGTTATTTATGGTAGCTACTGTTGGATATTATTGCATGTCATTTAATGTATAATTCTTATGTTTAGATAACCATTTACGCGATTTCTGCCGGAATTACTAATGCTCTTTTGTTTTTGTTTTTGTTATTGCTTTCCCTCTCCTTCTCTAAGTCGAGGGTCGATTGGAAACAGGCTCTCTGCCCTTTTGGGTAGGGGTAAGGCCTGTCTACATATTACCCTCGCCAGACCCTACCTTGTGGGACTATACTGGGTAGTTGTTGTTGTTGTAAAAGTTGAGATAATTGTTACAAAATATTCTTGATAACAGGTTCATAAGAAAAAATTTTCATACAAGGTCCCTTAATTATACCGGAATGCTTTTGCAAATTAGGACTTAATCAAGAAAATGCACAGCTACTCATCTTCTTTTCATTTCTTGAGTCTCTCCTCATATATATAGTATTCAGTTCATGTACGTAGCAGGTAGTCAACTCTTTATTTTAGCTATTTTATAATGGATATGCAGATTCTGTGACTTAAACTGGAGACAACCCGGAACTGCTGGAACAAGAGGAAAATTTGATGAGTAATGTTTCTCCTTAAACCACAACCATGATCTGACGACAATGCATGTAATTTATCATAATTTCTATATTAGTGTTTATAATTAGCTGTTTTCCAGGATTGAAGGTAATAGTTTTAAAGTTATAGTGGAAAATGAAGAACAGATAGAGCTCTCATTTACAAGGACATGGGATCCTTCACTTCAGGGCGAGCATTCCCCGTTAATCATTGACAAAAGGTTTTCCTTTTTGGATAACTTTTTCATACACATGCATATATTGCATGGTACAAGTAGATTTTATGGCGGTGATTTCTTTAGTAGCATTGAGATATTGTAATTTTCAGGTTCATAATTCTTCGGGATTCGCCTGGTTTTTACTCTTATGCTATTTATGAACACAAAGAGGATATGACAGCATTCAACCTCAATGAAACCAGGATAGCTTTCATGCTCAGCATAGAAAAGTACTGTTCTATCACTCCTACATATTTGATCTAGTTGCATACATCTATATTTCCAACAAGGACTAAACTTTTCTTTATAAAAACTTTGTTTTTACCCAAACATTGGAAACTTTACATATGAGAGGCCGACTTTTGAAAGCTTAATTTTGTTTTCTTGCAAGAAAAAAGATGTATGCTATGTACAATGTACTTAGTTGCCTCTACACAAAAAAGGCCGCTCACTACACTAAGCTCCCGCTCTGTCTTACCCTGCATTTCTGCAAGAGACTGTTTTCACGGTTTGGTCACATGGCAACAACTTTACCAGTTACGCCAAGGCTCCCCTTCTTAGTTCCCTGTACAAATCTGCTGAATTAATAATGAAGTGATTTGCTTGTATCCAACTTTTAGGTTCCGGTACATGGTTATGGCAGATGATAGGCAAAAGCTAATGCCCCTCCCTGAAGATCGTGTACCTCCAAGAGGGAAGGAATTGATGTATCCAGAAGCTGTCCTACTTGTCGATACTGTAGAACCAGAATTTAAAGGAGAAGTATATATAACGCTCTCTGTCATCTTTGATATGTATAATCACAGCTTTAGTACTTAAGCCTCGTCACTAATATAATGTTGTCCTCCAATGAGTAGGTTGATGACAAGTACCAATATTCGTGTGAGAACAAAGATAACAAAGTCCATGGTTTCATTTGCTTAGATCCTCCAGTGGGATTTTGCCAAATTACTCCGAGCAATGAGTTTAGAACAGGTGGGCCTATCAAACAGGATCTTACTTCCCATGTTAATCGAACCACCCTTTCTGTATGTAACTAATAATAACTTTTCAACATTACAAACATTTGAATTAGTTTTAAGTTTTATTGATCAAAATGGTTGTTTAGATGTTCATGAGCACTCATTATGGAGGGCAGGATTTCGTGATTAAATTTGGATCAGGTGAACCGTGGAAGAAAGTTTTTGGTCCTGTTTTTATATATCTCAATTCTGTAGCGGACAAACACGATACACTTTCCCTTTTGAATGATGCTAATGAACGGGTATACCTCAAAGGGTTCTTGCTCTCAAAGCCTATTTTTGCACATATCTGATGTCCCTCAACATACATGATCTTCTGGTTAATTCATTGTCCTATTCTCTGTGTGTGAATTTAGATGCACAAAGAATTCGACTGTTGGCCTTATAGTTTCCCAAGTTCAGAAGATTTTCCAAAAGCTGACCAAAGGGGTGCCATCCGTGGTAGATTAGTAGTCCATGACAGCTAGAAATTCAAAGTTTTCGCTCTCTGGCTATATATTGTACACAATAGATTCTCAATTCAATTAAAAAAATTGAGATAAATAAATTAATTAGTACTTTGCTAATTTCATATCAAATTCAAGTTGTGTTGAATTTTGTATTGGCAAAGGTACATAAGCAAGGAGCATTTCTCTACAAAGGGTGCTTTTGTGGGGCTAGCTCCACCTGGAGATTCTGGATCATTTCAAAGAGAATGCAAGGTAAGAAGCCGGGAACACTAAAGTGAACTCAAGAACATTAAAGTAAAAATAGGAATAAAACACTAAATTGAGTGTTTCTGAAAAAAAACTAGAGCAGAGTAAGTTACACTGTATTTTACCTCTCAGGGCTACCAATTCTGGATAAACTCAAATGATGAAGGCCATTTTTCAATCAAAAATATTCGCCCCGGGGAGTATAACCTCTATGCTTGGGTACCTGGATTTATTGGAGATTATAGATATGAAAAATCCATTGCATTTTCTACAGATTCCAAACATTTCACATACTATAAAATGCTTTATTCACTTCCAATGTTCAAATGATTCACTATACCATATTTCTTATGGTTTCAGCTTCTGAGGTTGATGTTGGTGAACTTATTTATGAGGCTCCAAGAAGCGGTCCTACATTGTGGGAAATCGGCTTTCCTGATCGCTCTGCTGCAGAATTCTACATTCCTGACCCTAATCCACAATATATTAACAAACTTTACGTAAATCAACCAGCACACAGGTTAAATAGAACCTTTACTTCCTCATAAGATTTTTCTGATATATTTTTATGCATATGCCTATAAAGACTTTTTCGTTGTTGAGGTTCTTCTAATTTACTGGTTAAAGCTATCAGTCTTTTCTACTTCCAGGTTTAGGCAGTATGGATTATGGGAGAGATATGCAAATTTATATCCAGATCAAGATTTGGTATATACAGTTGGAAGTAGTGATTATAGAAAAGATTAGTTCTATGCTCAAGTGACCAGGTACACATGAATGGACCAAACTCCTTCCATGGAATTGTATGCTCTTCTTATAATTGAAACATGAATTTAGGATAAATACATATAAGATGATTAGTTAATACAATAATGCTGGAGCTCTTAGTTTTAACATTCACTTTTTTTTTTTAGCAGAAAGTGGGTGATAAGGCATTTGAACCTATAACCTGCCAAATTAAATTCAGCTTAGATAGCATTGATCAGACTGGAAATTACAAGCTGCGAATTGCACTCTCATCCGCAACTCAATCGATATTGGAGGTATTCTGTCATGAAATATGGTCTTTCTTCGTCTTAGTTCTTGATCAAGAACTCATAATTTCTGTGTTTTTCAAATAATTTTAACCAATTAACATGAAATTTGATGTTGACTAACTTATGTGTTAGGTAAGGGTGAATGATGCAGAAGCAAATCCACCCCATTTCTCAAGTGGACTGATTGGAAGTGACAATGCAATTGCCAGAAATGGAATCCACGGGCTATATTGGTTGTTCAACGTAGAGGTCGCTGCAGAACAACTCATTCAAGGTTCATATTATCTCAAACAAGCGTGGAGTGTCAGTGGTTTGCATGGGATTATGTATGACTATATTCGTCTGAAGCTCCTCCTCTTTTTGCCACACACTATTAGTACTTTTCAGTGGTAGATCTAGAGCACGTTTTGTGGGTTTAACTAAACTCATTTCTTTTTTTTTTAAAACTATACATTCATTCATATGTAAAGGACAATAAAATGTATACATATAGAATATTCACATTCATTGAACTCTCCGATTCTTGATCTTGAATTCGTCTTTAAGTATTTTAGATTGACATCATATGAAGACGCTGCAGTAGCTGTCTATATTCTTTTCTTTCAATTTGTATGCTCAGAGTAATTCAACCTTATTAAGTTGGGAAATTTTTTTTTTTTTTTTTTTTTGCAATCTGCTAGGCAAGTGCCTGGGGCTAGTTTTTTATATAATGAAATACAAAAGTACAAAAAACAAACATAATGTCAGGTGGTCTTACAAGATGAGAGAAATAAGCTATGACTTGTACATGATTCCTATTATCAATATTGAACTTAGAGTTCAAAATTGATATCACAAATGATGTACTATAAACTTTGAAAGTATAAACTAGTCCGTTAAGAAGAAAAGTATTTCCTTGCATGAGAGCACTGCATGCTATCCATAAAGAAACCATCAAGAGTTCAATGGTTTTTCTCTTAGATGCGTCTGCCTTTATGATGTTATTTGTTTTATTCACTGAAGGATAGTCTTCCTCTGAATTCCTAAAAGCTGGCCATATGTTGTTATTGAATGCCCAGATGTCCAATTTCATCGAGTGAATCCAACAGTAACCAGGTGTGCAGTATCCCAATTCTTTTGCATTTTGTAGCCTGTTGATTAATTGGCTATTTGTTTCGAGCCTTGATGCCTAGCTTTTGTTGTTGCTCGTGCCTAGTGTTGAAAAAGACTGCCAGATGGTCCATGTAGTTACGACACTCGAAGTTCCTAGATTTAATGTCCCAATTCTCAAGTAGATGTGATTTTGGTAGAACACCATTTCCAAAACTCTTTGTTTAAATATCTCGTTCCTAGCTGTGTTATTGCCCCAAGCATATTCGAATTCGAGTTCCCATGCAGCTTTATTTAGTTTGTTGCTCCATACTCCTGAAAACCAATTAGCTAGCATCATTTCTGTAGGTTCCATCTGAGTTTCGCATGTTGGTGACTCTAGCCTGTCGTAAATGTATGGGCACCATTTTTGTTCAATGCCCATTATTACAATTCCAATGAAACAGGCGTGCACTAAAAAGCTGAAGAAAAGAGTTCCCTTGTAGTCCCAAAATTCCACTGTATTGTCCCATTCTTTAATTGTATAGCATAGTATACCCAAGGCTCCTCTAAAGCACGTGGCTTCGTTGAGATTGACATTTGCATCCATGCTTTTATTAAAGTAACAAAAGCTGAGTAACATACCCTTCCATGAGTTGCCTTTTATCGATAGCATGTGCTGTCCACAATTTTTTTCCATTCTTTAGACAGAACCAGGCGTGCATTTGAAAGAACAAAAGATGTGTAGATGTGCTGCTTTTCAAGTAAATCACGTGATTTCCAACAAGTTGGCTTCTGCTCCTTATGTGATACCAATTGTCCTTTTCTTTCCAAGAAAGCATGCTTGCGATAAAATAATTGAAAGTTGTGAGTGCGTCCTACTCCCAAGCTTCCATTTTTAATATCCCAAAGCTCATGCTTACAATGTGGCATGCCTCTGTCCTTTTTGCTTCTACCAAGTATTCTTCCTCTTCCTATGATTAAAAAATAAGGTCACAAACTCCTCCCAAGTGCTTTTGCATTGATGCACTGTAGTAGCATGTTGATCTGCATCACGATGCATTGTTGTAGTATTCATTTCCCTACTTCCTATATTAATAGCCTCTCCATGTGGATGTATATACCAATTGACTTCACTATTTTTTGTAGTCTTGGATTTTTGCTCTGCATATATCTTTGCCTGGTTTCTGTTATTACCAAAATGTATCGAGCATTGAAGGTCCAATGCATCTTTTGATTCATCTATTTCTATCTGCATCATTGACCTTTTTGTGTTCGATCTCCTGTCAATGTGTATATCAATGTACTTGTTTTCTGGCACTTTTGTGATAGACTGTAGGTATATGAGTAGACAAAACAAAATGAGTGGTGTTGTGACTGATCTCCAACGTTTATGAATCCAAAAGGTAACCTCTATCATTGTCAACAAACTGCATGTGTCCATGTTACTCACTAGTGATCTTCTTTCCTGGGAATGAGCTGCAGGTACCACCCAGAGAGAGTTAATCACTAAGCGTGGCAATGGACTATTACCAGTACCTACAAAATAGAACACATGGTTAGCTAAAACAGGGTATGTTGAGACCTCCTCCCGAAGTACTTGATATTTGAATTTGTTGTATATTCCTCTTCTGCTTTTGGTTCTCCTTTTCAAGCTTTTCCTTCTAATTCCTTCTAGCTTGCTAATCCAGCTTGTTGCTTCCTTTTTTCTCAACCTCTTGTAACTTTCACTCATAGATAGGGGCGTTGTGACTTATCATCATTCACTATCTTCTTTCCTTGAATGTCTAGGTCCTAGACGTTTGTTGCTTCAAATGATCCATGATCTAGAGCATAGTTTGCTAAATGGTCTGTCAACTTGTTACCTTCTCTGAGTGTGTGTGCCAATGTCACGTTACACCTAGTCATGAAGCCTTTGATCTCCTTCACTTCTGCAGCTATTGACCATGGCACAGTCCACTCCTTATCTAAAACCTTCTTAAGTAACATGGAATCTGTATGTAATTCAATAAGTATATAATCATTATCCGCACAAAATCTCATTGCTTCCAGTATTGTAATTGCTTGTGCGACTGTATTTGTCCCTTCCTGAATTTCTTTTCCACAAGCATACATTACATTCCCTTCTTCATTCCTTACAACATACTCAATAGAATTTTTCCCCGGATTACCCCTAGACGCCCCATCTGTGTTTATCTTGATCCACCCTTCAGAGGGAAATTCCCACAGTACCTTTGTATAATGTAGAGTAGGAGTATAGTTCTCCATCATTTGAAATAAGTCTAGCCATTTGTGTGGAGCATTATGCATTCTGCTTTCCTGAGTTTGATGAGAGACTGGAGAGTTGGAAACCTGGTAGATAACTCTACTGATTGTTACAGCATCGCCATATTTGTAACCATTTCTCCTTTTCCATAATTCCCAGATTATGCAAGAGGGCAGAGATTGCATGATATGCTTGAGTCTAGGCACCACACTAGCAGTCCAACACTTTATGATGGCCTGATGCATTGTTAATCCTTCCGATCCTATCCCAGCTACTGATAGCAAATATTTTCGTATTACCTTTTTAGCATGAGAGGTGAAGAATAAATGGGACAATGATTCTTCATTAGGTTCAGTGCAACACCAATATTTTGAAGGCATACAGTAACCCAATCTTTTCTTGAAATCATCAAGAGGTAATTTTGCCTTCCACACTTTTCACATGAAGAATAAAATCTTTAATGGGAAGCCTTTAACCCATATCATTTTGTAGGCCAGTTGAGGGTCATTCCTTCTCCTGAGATAGTCCCATGCAAACTTGACGCTAAAAAATTCCCACGTGGTTGGAGCATCCAATAAGGTACATCTAAATCATTTTCCATAGCTGGTGGCTTTATCCTTTCTACAACATGCATAGCAAATTCCATTTGCAAAGCTTCATGAATCTTAACCATGTTCCACATGCCATCCTCAACTATATCATTGACATTGTGAATAGTTTCATCAATCCTAAATTCTTGAGGAACTAGGAAATAAAGAGCCCCCAAGCCTGTCCAGTTATCGAACCAAAATAAGGATGAACCCATCTTAGGATGCCATGTGATTTGATGTTCAATACTATCCCTACATTCCAACAGCTTCCTCCAACTATGAGACCCCTGCTTCCAAGGCACTATTACAACATTTAATTTCTTGCAATATTTTTGGCACAAGAATAAACCCCATAGGCTTGGCTTTGTTCTAAAATTCCACCATAATTTGCAAAACAATGCCCTTGATACATCATGCAGTGACTTAAAGCCGATACCCCCTCCTCACAAGGCAAACACAAAGTATTCCATGATGCCCAATGCCTACTAATTCCTCCTATAACACTGCTCCAAAAGAATTGAGCAAAGATTTTAGGTAACTTGTTTATTACATACTGTGGAGGGTTTACAGATGATAGTAAATGAATTGGCATACTCTGCAACACATGAGAGAACAAGACTGCATTGCCTCCTACTGATAGCAATTTCCCTTTGCAGGCTTGTAGTTTGTCCATGACTTTAGTAATCAAATCTTGATAGTACTCCATCTTCCTTCTAGAGTAAAAGATATGACATACAAGGTAAGTAAAAGGAAAATCATTCCTTTCAATTCCAGTGATTCTTTCTGCCTTTATGACCACTTCCCTTTCCACCAGATGATGCATATACACTACAGACTTGCTCTTGTTTACCAGCTGACCAGAAGCTACTTCATAAGAATTCAAAACTTCCATGACCAGCCTAAGAGAGGTAGCATCAGATGAGGAGAAGATAATAGTGTCATCTGCATATGCCAGGTGATTTATTTTAGGGCTCTATTTAGGCATTCCATATCTATAGAAGTACAGATTCAAGTGCAATGAGTTTAGACCCCTAGTCAATGCTTCAGCAGCTAGGATGAATAGCGTTGGTGACAAAGGGTCTCCTTTCTGGACACCTCTAGTTGATTTGAAAAAACCAAAAGGTTGGCCATTTATAAGTAATGAATGCCAATTGTTAGAGACAATTCCAAACACCATTTATATGAATCTCTTACCAAACCCCATCTTCCTCAGCACCTTTGTTAGAAATAACCAAGAGAGCCTATCGTAGGCCTTAGCCATATCTAGCTTAATGACCACATTAGGACCTTCTTTGGTTCTCAATCTAATGTTAGTTATGATTTTCTGGGTCAACAATACGTTTTACATAATGCTCCTTCCCTTTACAAATCCAGCCTGCTCCTCACTGATAATATTAGGAAGAAATGCTGCTAGCCTTTCATGAATAACCCTTGAAATAATCTTGTTTGAGAAGTTGCTAAGGCTTATGGGACTTAAATCTGAGAAATTTGTCACCTCCGTCTTCTTTGGCAATAAGACCAGGTTGGTATCAGTGATACATTTGGGCATTTCATGCCCATTGAATATGGTTCTAACCATGTCGTAGATGTCATCTCCAATTATATCCCAACAAGATTGATAGTTGTTATAAATTAGGTCATCTCCATCTCCATCTCCAACTTCTACCATTTACATGTGCATGGAAAATTTTGGTATTCTTATCTCCCTCCTTGAACCATTGCATCCCTGCCTTTTGTTTCCAAAACTCCTCTTCAATAGCCAAATATTTGATCATTTCTTCTTGAACTTTCTGTAATCTCTCTCTGTTATCTTTAGTAGGAAATGCTTCAAATAGGGCTTCATGGACCATAACCACCTCCTCTAAGCTTGCTATTTTTTGAAATATATCACCAAAAGTTGCTTTGCTCCACACAGTTAATGCTTTCTTCAGTTTGTAGTTGAACAAAACAAATGGATTGGCATGGAAATCAACATTCCAATTTTCTTTCACTACTTCCTTAAATGATTCATCCTTTAACGAGAAATTCAAGAACCGAAAGCATTTCTTCATTGGTGCAGCTTCAATGTGATATTTCAGCATTAATGGATAGTGATCCAATCCAACTTTAGGAAGATGAGTGACCTCCAAATCAGGGAAAGTTTGTTGGAATTCGATATTTGCTAAACAACGATCCAGTCATTTAAAAATGCATTCTTTATCAGCTCTTCCATTCCACCACATGAATATACTACCTTTGAAGCCCAAATCAGTTAGGTTGTAGGTATTTATGCAATGTCTGAAGTCGTCAATCTCATTCAATGAAACTGGTAATCCCCCAAACTTCTCTTCCTTGTCCCATATAACATTAAAATCCCCTGCTACAAGCCATAGGACTGTCATGTCTCTTGCCATAACATACAGACAATCCCATAATTCGATCCTCTCAATGGGATCGTATTTTGCATACACTAGAGTTAAGAACAATTCCACATGAGTTTTAGTGTGGACTAATTTTAGTGTAAGCTGTTGTACCATATCATAAATGACAGAAACTTCAAAGATCTCGTCTATGAACACCCAAATTTTATTTGATACATTTGCAATTGCCTGTGTGAATCCAATTCTTCTTCTGTATCTCTCTAGTTTCCTAGCTTGTTGCTTTGGTTCCATAATTCCAATGAACTCAAAGTGATGTTATTTGTTCAATGTGATGAGCCTCTCAAAATCTCGCATGGTCTTGACTGACCTGATGTTCCATATTAGAGCATCCATTAAAGCTTATTTGATCTGGTAAGTGTTCTCCTTGTTTGAATTCGAGTTAAAGGCAAAACTGAAGAGTTCTTAGCTGCTTCCTTTGAATTCTTCTTTATCCCTTTAGACGCTGACTTTCCCTTATTATTATGCCTGGGAGATAGGTCCCTTTTTCTTGCAATGTTTCTGAAATTTTGTGGTGTAGATTCCTCATCTAGATCCCTAACTAGAATATTAATTTAAGCACCAATTCCTTGTTCTTGATCTACTCCTGCATCAATTTCTTTGGAATGTTCCTCAGCATGTATAATTTTTCCTCCTTTATGTTGCTGATTAAATTGCCTATCCACTAATGCAATATTATCTCGTTCAGTGGCACCATGTTTGTTTCCAGCTGCATCACTCCCTCTCGAATCTTTGTTAATGTCTTGATGTCCTATTTTGTCCTCTTCCGTCCCACCTGGATCTCCCATATTCACATTAACATGCTTAGGATTTACTGTAGACATAGACCGATTTTCTGTTTCTATCACAATATTGTTGATCATTCTGTTTAGCTTGTTCTCCAGTTATTTCCTTGTTTTCCTCAAGATGATGTGTGTGTTGTTGTATATTATTGGCCAGATCTTCTTTTTTGTTAACATTCTCCTCATCATTGGCACTTTTCTCTTTTTCTTCAAAATCCACATTGGAGTCTCTGTCTGCTTGCATACCATCAGGAATGATCCCTTCTTCTGGATCTTCTTTAATTTGATTGCACCATACTCTACCACCTGACCACTTAACTCTCTCCCTTGCTGCAAATGTTTTTTCACTTGTATCTCCAGGTAAACTCTTCTTCTTTTCCATATTATTATCAACTCTTGTATCTTGAGATGGCACCTCTTGGTATGATGTGTTGGTAGCTATTCCAGTGTCTGCAAATGCTCGTTGCACCCAATATGATGTTGCTTCATTGTTGACTGGTACTCCATTATTTCCTCCATTAGAGCTGTTAGTTCTTGCTTGTTGAGTTACTTCATTCACAGTTGTTGAAGGTTTAAAAATAGGAGTATTAGGATTTAATCGTTTCTTGTTTCTAGATGTAGAAGCTTTATTATGACTTCCAGTCACTCGACCACGATTCTTTGCTTTAGAAGGGGTATTAGTTTTCACCTAGATCACTTCTTGAGCTTCCTCAATAATTGCCAACTGATTGTTTTCTATGTCATCACCATCTTGTTCCTCCAAGATTAAAAACATACTGGATATTTGAATTTGTTGATTGTTAGCTGCATCGTCTGTACCACTCTCCTCCCTTGCCGCATCAATTTGTTTTTGGTTGTTACTATGAACTGAGATAATTTCATTTCCTAATGCTACTTGATTTTGATGAGAAGCATTATTACTTTGTCCCTACTTAATAACTTGCACTGGTTTAATAGCTTTACTAGGTTGTCCTTGCAAAGCAACCTGATTAATACCATGATTTTGTACTTGTTTACCATCTGATTGATCAACTGGCACTATTTCTTTACCTGTAGCATTTTGATGTGTATTTGTCTTCACTCGATTGTCTCTTACTTCCTTCCATTGTTCCCCAGCTGGTTTCAAATTTCCTACAACTTTCCCACTTGTTAAAACCATCAGAGGTTGATTATAAAGTATATGGTTCTGATACTTGTTATTTTCTGCAGGCTGCTGACTTTGATGGTATGGTGACAGTTCCGGATGGATTCTCCAGCATTCAAGACTATCATGCCCTTGTAATCTACATTCCTTACAGTACTTAGGCATCATGTCGTACTTAATATTTACGCATTCAGTCCTTATTACCCCCTATGCTTCACTAACAATGTTCATTTTAACATTTTTAGGGTGGCCGGCTAACAAGTCGACAAGGACTTTGACCCTAGCACAACTAGGTCTAGTGTTTTTTATTGTAGCCATATCTAAGTGTGAAGGTTTCCTAACAGCTGAAGCAAGAGAAAAAAGACACTCCTTTACAAAGTACATAGGTAATAAGCCTGGAAAAGTGATCCAAGCCATAGCCATTGGAGTTTCCTCTCCCGCCTTAAACTTCACATCATATATGAGAGGTCGAATTTGATATTCCTCGCCATTCTTGTCCTTGACATATTGAGTTCCTTTTGACGTAAAATCAACATAGTCCTGCCACAAGGTCATACGTATAAGAATATGTCTGTCTCGCAGAAGTCCAAAATTGCATTCACCCTTTAAACCACATTGAGATGGAACAATTCGATGAATCTCATTTAAATCTGGCCAGCCATATGCAAACTTTCCAACCACAGCATATTGTAGATCCTCAAGCACATTCATTCTCTCAAATTCTTCTTCCATAAACTTAACAACAGGTTGTCCATTTAGTATTGCTTCTTGTCGCACCGTGATAGGATCAACTGAAGCTTGTTTAGCATTTAGTACTGCATTAATCACAGCTGGTTTCAATATGTTTGAGTAATCTAATGGCTTGGATAATTGTATGTTGTTGTTTTGAGTAGTAGGGGAAGCTTGGGGAGGTAGTCCAGCCATAGGAGAAGGCTAGCCTCCGGAGGAGGAGGCCATTAATGACCTCAATGTAGCGCTACAGTTTGTTCAATTCTTCAGCTATCCTACAGTTACTTTTAAAACCAGAATCACTACGAAAAATGCAGTGCTACAGTAATTCCACAAAGATTATGAAAACTGTTATTGATTTTAGCTACAAGCAATCCATAGTTTGGAATTTCTTGGTCTATGCATACATTTTTTTAATCAATAGTTGAACATTTACTGAACATAACTATATTTTCCTTGAAATACCTCCTAAGAAACCTAGCTACAACTACTTGAATAGTATTTGGACATCTTTTTTTCATGATCTGAATATGGTCTCATAATTTAGCTATGCATACTTCAACTTTGAATCAATTAGTGAACAATTCTCGAGAATGACTATATGATGTTAAATTACAACTCAAAATTTGTATGGCTGCCGAGAAACCTATCGACTATGGTGTGTGAGGAACCTAGTAGATTGAAAATGTATTGGTTAAACCATCAACTTCATCCAATTCTATTGATTCAAGATGGAAAGTTAGCAGTTTGCAGTTAAAAAATAAAAAGAGATGTGAACGCTTATGAACCTCTAGCTCAAATAGCAAAAGAGGGTAATCATGTCTTTCTGTGAGAATGAGAGGAATTCAGGGTTCATTTAGTGGCCTAAAACCAATTTTTAATATGACCTTATACTTTTTCATATGTATACACACATGCAAAAATGTTAGTGTTGCTATTTTTTTCATACTTGTTGTTTATAGTATAATATTCTTAAATGGCATAAAGTCTTTAATTTCATACAGTAATTGTAACGACCCAAAGGGGTCATCACCTATTTTTTTATTTATTCCGTACTTCCGAGGACTTGAAAACCTCATTTTTAGTTGCCTCTATTTGCATGCGTAGTCCGGGCATGTAGCCGGAAAGCCTAAATGTGAAATTCTATGAAAAAAGCTAAAATTTGGTATTAAAATGAATAATTTTGACTTTGGTCAACATTTTGGGTAAACGGACTCTGACCCGTGATTTGACGGTCTCGGAAGGTTCGTTGAAAAATATGAGACTCGGGCGTATACCCAGAATTGAATTTCGAGGTTCGAATCCCAAGAAATAAATTTTTGAGTAAAATTGTTTTTCTAAAATTATTAAGAAAATTGAAAATGAAATTTGATTAAAAGACTGTGGTATTGGGTCCGTATTTTGGTTCTGGTGCCCGGTACAAGTCTTATATATGGTTTAAGCAAATTCTGTGAAGTATGGTTGAAAATGGACGTCGTATGTCGTGTTGCGGACTTAAAATGGAAATTTGATGTTCTTTGAAAACTTGTAAGAAATTATGAATTTTTAGATTGAATTCAATGTATATGATGTTATTTTGGCGATATGATCGCGTAGATAAGTCCGTAAGATATTTTTGAGGTTGTGTGCATATTTTGTTTGGAGCCCCGAGGGCTCGGGTGAGTTTTGGATAGGCGTCGGAGTGCATTTTTAACTATGAAAAAATTTCTGGTGCGAAGCTTGGCTCGCAAATGCGAGCTCGCAAATGCGAAGAATCATTCTCAAATGCGAAGGCAGTCACTTTGCTCAGGGATCGAAATGTGGTCATTGTATCGCAAATGCGAAAGCTGGACTCTCACAAATGCGATATTTCTGTTCGCAAATGCGAAGTCCCCAGTTGTACCCATGGCTCGAAAATGCGAACTATTGTTTGCAATTCCCACAAATGGTCGGGGTTCGCAATTCCCATATCTGCAGCCCAACGATTTTTATACTTAGTCGTTTTTGAGTCTTTTTTCACCCCATTTTCAAAAACATAACTCCTTTGGGCGATTTTTCAAGAACAAGTAAATTCCAAATCAATTGTAAGTCAATTTTTACTTATATCCTTAAATCATTAACATCATTTGACATGTTTTCCACTTAAAATCAATGATTTTCATGGGTGAAATTGGGGGTTTTGGGTAGAACCTAGGTTTTCTAAAAAATTGGGGATTTGGATCTCAATTTGAGGTCCGATTTCAAAATAAATTATATATTTGAGTTCGTGGGGGAATGGGTAATCGGGTTTTGGTTCAAACCTCGGGTTTTGACCACATGGGTCCCGGAGTGATTTTGGAATTTTTGGAAAAAACTTGGAAAATTCATTTTTATGCATTCAAATTGATTCATTTAATTTTTATTAAAGTAATTGAGCAATTTGTGACTAGATTCGAGCGGATTGGAGGTGGAATCGCAGGGTAAAGTGATAGTTGAGGCTTGAGTGGAATTCAAGGCAACGAGGTAAGTGTTTGGTTTAACCCTAGCATGAGGGAATAAGAGTTGAGTCTTGTTTGTTGCTTGCTAATTGATCGAGTACGATGTATAGGCATGGTGACGATTATCTATACATTGCTGTCTAGCATGACCATAAGTCCTTATTTGCGGATAGTTGGTCGTTGTATGCCTTCCATGCTTAATTGATGACTTCTATATGTTGTAAAGGCCTTGTGATAGAAATTTTGATCTTGGAACTTCGTGGAGCATTGGCTCGGCTCAAAATACAAATTGTGAAGGTGCATGAGATAAGGTACTCCTTGGAGCTTGGGCTCAAGTGATATTGTGAAATTCGAGATGAAAGTGAAAGAAAGAGAAGAGTTAATGATTAATACCCTTGCCGGGACGTTGTGGTTATAGAAGTAGTACCCTTGCTGGGTTTTTATTTGTTTGTTTGTGTACGCTCGACGGGGCTTCCATCCTTGTTTTATTATTTCCCTTGCCCTTGTTGTGATTGTTGACTGGGTGCGGAAGAGTGTAAAAGCACGAAGGGTGATGTCGTGCATTAAATGATATTTTTAGATTGGGTTGCGCACCGCAATAAAGCTAAATGATATGGATTGGGTTGCGCACCACAAAAATGCTAAATGATATGGATCGGGTTGCTCACCGCAATAATGCTAAATGATATGGATCCGGTTGTACGCCGCAACAGTGTTGTTATATATTGGGATCAGGTTGGGCGCCGCAAAAATTATTGATACAAGTGTGTTTATTTGGGCATTTGACTCTTGTCCGCTGTAGATTCCAAGTTGTCCTTTGATTGTTATTCTGGATTTACTATTCATATTGTTATCTCCCCACAGCATTCTCCCCCTCCCATATTGTTTACTTGTCCTGTATTTTTGATTCCGCTGTATATGTATATAATTGAACAGGTTTATATGGAAGTCCAGTCTAGCCTCATCACTATTCGCCGGGGTTAGGCTAGACATTTACCAGCACATGGGTTCGGTTGTGCTGATGCTACACTCTGTGCTATTTGGACAGGTCCAAGTTTCAAGCAACAGTAGCATTAGTTTTAGTACGGGAGCAGGCCTTCAGTCCATCGAGACACCGAGGTAGCCTTGCAGGCGTCCGTAGGCCCGGCGTCTTCTCTATCCTTACATTAGGCTGTCATCTCATTGTAATTGAGATAAACAGATTTATGTTTCTTTCAGACTTTGTATTTAGTACTTCTTATTTGTTCATGAGTAGGTGACTCCAATTTTTGGGTAGAGATACAAGTTGGAATTCCGTATTTTATTCAGCTATCTAAATTAAAGACTTTCGCTTATGATTCTAATTCTGTTGCTTTTATTTTCATATTGTTAATTATTAAAAAGAAACATGTGTTTAACGAAAAGTTATTAAGTTTGGCTTGCCTATCTCCTATTAGTAGGCGCCATCACGACCCCCGAGGATGGGAAATCCAGGTCATGACAAGCTGGTATCAGAGCAATAGGTTACATAAGTCGCACAACTCACGGACAAACTTGGTAGAGTCTGAGGGATCGGTACGGAGACATCTGTATTTATCCCTCAGAGGCTACAGAGGTAGGAAAAGTTTCACATTTGTTCTTTCTTGTCGTGTGGTTCTGTTTCTGAATGCTAATTGAATTTCTACTCTGTTCTTTCACAGATGGAGAGAACACGCGCTTCCTCATCTTCCGATCAGCAGTCCGAGCCCCAGGTAGCTCCAGCTAGGGCAGACGATGAGGTCATGCTAGAGGCCGAGGTAGGGACAAAGCTCAGCCCCGAGCAGCAGCACCAGTGGCGGAGCCTCAGGTTGACTTTGACGAGGAGGTTCCGGCCCCAGCCGCAACACTTTCGGTGGGCCAAGCTCAGGTCCTAGAAGGGTTTATTGCTACCCCAGTTCTTTAGGACGCTCTGATCAGTTGGTGGGCCTCATGGAGAGTGTCACCCGAGCAGGATTACTTCCTGTAGCACCAGTCACTTCTCAGGATGGAGGAGGAGCCCGGACTCCTGCTGCACGTACTCTGGAGTAGGTAGCTCCCCAGGGTCAGGTTCCAGTGGTTCAGCCAGCTATGGCAGTTCAGCTGGGGGTAGTGGCTCAGACCGGCGATGGCGCGACTATGTCCGCAGATGCTTTGTGGAGGCTGTACAGGTTCACCAAGCTCTTCACTACTACATTTAGCGGTGCTTCTTCTGAGTATCCCCAAGATTTCTTATATAGCTGCCATGAGTTTCTTCGGAACATGGGCATTGTTGAGTCCAATGGAGTTGATTTTGCTGCATTTTGCCTATTTGGATCCGCCAAGACTTGGTGGAGGGATTTCTGTTTAGCTAGACCAGCAGGGTCACCGTCTTTGACTTGGGATCAACTTTTAGAGTTGTTCCTGGAGAAGTTTCTCCCCGTTACTCAGAGGGATGCTTATCGGAGGCAGTTTGAGCGCCTCCAGCAGGGTTCTATGATGGTTACTCAGTATGAGACCAGGTTCATTGATCTAGCTCGCCATGCTCTTGTCATACTTCCCACTGAAAGAGAGAGAGGGTGAGGAGATTTATTGATGGTTTGATTCAGCCGATTTGTCTCCAGATGGCTAGGGAGACTGGTAGAGAGATCAACTTTCAGGAGGCAGCCAATGTGGCCCACCGAGTTGAGATGGTCCTGTTACAGGGAGGTGTTCACGGGGGAGACAAGAGAGCCCCTCATTTTGGTAGATTTAGTGGTACCTCATCTGGAGGTAGAGATTCATATGGTAGAGGTCATCCTCCTAGGCCCTTTCTGTCGGCCCTTCAGGTTTCTCACGGCACATCAGGTGGCCGTGGTTCTCAGGCACACTATTCTGATCAGCAGTCATTCAGTGCCCTGCCAGCTCCTATCAGCGCACCGCCACTTCAGAGTTTCCATGGAGGTCATTCAGGTCGCTAGGGCTAGCCACAGCTTCCTCAACCACAGCATTCGGAGGAATGTTATGAGTGCGGTGAGTATGGTCACATCAGGAGGGCTTGCCCAAGATTAAGGGGTACTCAGTTGCAGCAGCAGGGTCCCCGTCCTATGATTCAAGCACCAGATGCTCCACATCCTGCTAGAGGTGGAGGTAGAGGTCATAGAGGTGGAGCTCAGACCGCCAGGGTTGGAGGTCATCTAGCAGCAGATCGACCTAGGGATACAGCTCAGGGTAGTGGGGCCCAACCCTATTTTTATGTTGTTCAGGCCAGGCCCGAGGTTGAGGCTTCAGATACGGTCATCACAGGTACGGTTCTGGTTTGTGATCGAGATGCTTCGGTACTATTTGATCCAGGGTCACGTATTCATATGTTTCATCTCATTTCGCACCATGCTTGGTCATGCCTAGTAATGCTTTGGGTATTCCTGTATATGTGTCTACACAGGTGGGTAACTCTGTCGTGGTTAACCGAGTCCATCGTTCGTATGTTGTAGTGATTGAGGGTCTGGAGACCCGTGTAGACTTGTTGCTCTTAGATATGGTTGACTTCGATATCTTCTGGCTATGGATTGGTTATCACCCTATCACGCTATCTTGGACTTCCATGCCAAGACTGTGACCTTAGCATTGCCGGGCATGCCTCATTTAGAGTGGAGAGGCACTCCAGGTTATTCTACCTGCAGTGTCATTTCGTACGTGAAGGCTCGACGCATGGTCGAGAAGGGGTGTATGGACTATTTGGCCTATGTTCGTGATTCCTGTGCCGAGGTCCCTCCTATAGATTCTGTGCCTATTGTCCGGGAGTTTCCAGATGTTTTTCCTTCAGACCTGCCGGGTATGCCACCCGACAGGGACATTGATTTCTATATTAATTTGGCTCCGGGCACCCATCCCATTCCTATCCCGCCATATCGTATGGCCCTGCCAGAGCTGAAGGAGTTAAATGACCAGTTGCAGGATTTGCTAGAGCATGGTTTCATTAGACCTAGTATTTTTCCTTGGGGCGCGCCTGTGTCATTTTTCAAGAAGAATGACAGATCGATGAGGATGTGCATAGATTATCGGCAATTGAACAAAGTAACGATTAAGAATAAGTATCCACTACCGAGGATTGATGACTTGTTCGACCAGCTTCAGGGTGCCAGGGTATTCTCCAAGTTTGACTTGCGATCTGGCTACCATCGGTTGAGGATTAGGGCATCCGATGTCCCTAAGACAGCTTTTCGTACTCGGTATGGGCATTATGAGTTCTTGGTCATGTCATTGGGGTTGACCAATGCCCCAACAGCATTTATGGAGTTGATGAACCGAGTGTTCAGGCCATATTTGGACATATTCGTGAGTCTTTATTGATGATAATTTGGTGTACTCCCGCAGCCAGGAGGAGCACGAGCAGCACCTTACAGTGGTTCTTCAGACTCTAAGGGATAGTCAGTTATATGCCAAGTTCTCCAAGTGTGAGTTCTGGCTGAGTTCAGTAGCATTTTTGGGTCACGTTGTATTAGCAGAGGGTATTCAGGTGGACCTGAAGAAGATTGAGGCAGTCAAGAACTAGCCTAGACCAGCATCAGCTATAGAGATTCAGGGTTTCTTTGGATTGTCAGGCTACTACCGTCGATTTGTGGAGGGGTTTTCATCTATTGTAGCCCCGATAACCAGGTTGACCCAGAAGGGTGCCCAGTTCAGATGGTCAGACGAGTGTGAGATGAGCTTTCAGAAGCTCAAGACAGCTCTGACTACGGCACCAGTGTTGGTTTTGCCCACAAGATCAGGGCCTTATACAGTCTATTGTGATGATTCCCGTATTGGGCTTGGTGCAGTGTTGATGCAGGGTAGCAAGGTCATTGCCTATGCTTCGAGGCAGTTGAAGATTCATGAGAAAAACTATCCAGTGCATGATTTAGAGTTGACATCTATTGTTCATGCCTTGATGATTTGGAGGCACTATTTGTATGGCATGGCATGTGAGGTGTGCACTGACCATAAGAGTCTTCAGTACTTGTTCAAGCAAAAGGAATTAAATTTGGGGCAGAGATGGTGGTTGGAGTTGTTGAAAGACTATGATGTCACCATTTTATATCACCTGGGGAAGGCCAATGTGGTGGCTGATGCTTTGAGTAGGAAGTAGTATGGGCAGTCTTGCGTATATTCCAGTAAGTTAGAGGCCGCTTGCTTTGGATGTTCAGGCCTTAGCCAATCAGTTCGTGAGACTGGATGTTTCTGAGCCCAGTCGTGTGTTGGCTTGCACGGTCGCTCGTTCTTCATTATTGGAGTGTATCCGTGATCGGCAGTTTGATGACGCCCATTTATGTGTCCTTAGAGACACGGTGCAGCGCGGGGCTACAGGCATGTTACTTTAGATGCGGATGGAGTTTTGAGATTGCAGGGGCAAGTTTGTGTGCCCAATGTGGATGGACTTTGAGAGTTGATCTTAGAGGAGGCACATAGTTCCCGATACTCTATTCATCCTGGTGTTGCGAAGATGTATCAGGATTTGCGGCAGCATTATTGGTGGCGTAGGATGAAGAAAGATATTGTAGCATATGTGGCTCGTTGTCTGAACTGTCATCAGGTTAAGTACGAGCATCAGAGGTCTGATGGTTTTTTTCAGAGGATTGAGCTTCCTGAGTGGAAGTGGGAGAGGATCACTATGGACTTTGTTACAGGACTTTCATTGACTCAGAAGAAGTTCGATGTGGTTTGGGTCATTGTGGATAGGCTGACCAAGTCAGTGCATTTCATTCCTGTGGTAGTCTCCTATTCATCTGAGAGATTAGCTGAGATTTATTCCGGGAGATTGTTCGCCTTCATGGTGTGCCGGCATCTATCATTTTGGACCAGGGTACGCAATTTACCTCACGCTTCTGGAGAGCAGTTCAGCAAGAGTAGGGCACACGGGTCGAGTTGAGCGCAGCATTTCATCCCCAGACATACGGTCAGTCCGAGCGGACTATTTAGATTTTGGAGGATATGCTTCGGGCTTGTGTTATTGACTTTGGAGGTTCATGGGATCAGCTCTTGCCTTTAGCGAAGTTTGCCTAAGACAACAACTACCAGTCGAGCATCCAGATGGCTCCTTATGAAGCCTTATATGGTAGGCGGTGTCGGACTCCGGTTGGATGGCTTGAGCTGGGAGAGGCTTGGTTGATAGGTACGAATTTGGTTCAGGAGGCCTAGGACAAGGTCAAGATCATTCAGGATAGGCTTCATTCGGCTCAGTACAGGAAAAAGAGCTATGCAGATCGTAAGGTTCGAGATGTATCTTTCATGGTCGATGAGCGAGTATTGCTCCGAGTGTCGCCTATGAAGGGTGTGATGACATTTGGGAAGAAGGGCAAGCTTAGCCCTAGATTCATTGGTCCATTTGAGATTCTTGATCGAGTGGGAGAGGTTGCTTATAGACTTGCATTGCCGCCTAGCTTATTAGCCGTGAATCCAGTTTTTCATGTCTCTATGCTTCGGAGGTATCACGAAGATCCAACCCACGTGTTAGATTTCAGCAATGCCCAGTTGGGCAAGGACTTGTCTTATGAGGAGGAGCCGATAGTTATTCTAGACCGACAGGTTCGTCAGTTGAGATCCAAGAGTTTTCCTTCAGTTCGTGTTCATTGGAGAGGTCAGCCTCCTGAGGCATCGACCTGGGAGTTTGAGTCTGATATGCGGAGCCGCTATCCCCACCTTTTCCCCGACTCAGGCACTTCTTTCTTTTGTCCATTTGAGGACGAACGATTGTTTTAGAGGTGGAGAATGTGACGACCCAAAGGGGTCATCACCAGTTTTCCTATTTATTTCGTGCTTTTGAGGCCTTAAAACCTCATTTTAGTCGCCTTGATTTGCGTGCGCAGTCCGGACGTGTAGCCGAAAAGCCTAAATGTAAAATTCTATGAAAAAAGCTAAAATTTGGTATTAAAATGAATAAGTTTGACTTTGGTCAATATTTTGGGTAAACGGATCTGACCCATGATTTGACGGTCCCGGAGGGTCCGTAGAAAATAATGGTACTCGGGCGTATACCTGAAATCGAATTCCGAGGTCTGAAGCCCAAGAAATGAATTTTTAAGTAAAATTATTTTTCTTAAATTATTAAGGAAATTGAAAATGAAATTTGATTAAAAGAATGTAGTATCGGGCCCGTATGTTAGTTCTGGCGCCCGGTACAATTCTTATATATGGTTTAAGCGCTTTCTGTGAAGTTTGGTTGAAAATAGACGTCGTATGACGTGTTGCGGACTTAAAATAGAAATTTGATGTTTTATGAAAACTTGGAAGAAATTATGAATTTTTAGGTTGAATTCGATGTATATGATGTTATTTTGGTGATTTGATCACGGTTATAAGTCCGTAGGATATTTTTGAGGTTGTGTGCTGGAGCCTCGAGGGCTCGGTTGAGTTTTTGATAGGCGTCGAAGTGAATTTTGAACTATGAAAAATTTTTTGGTGTTTCTGACCTGCAGGCTTCACACGCAAATGCGAAGAATCATTCGCAAATGCGAAGGCAGTCACTTTGCTAAGGGATCTGCAAATACGATCATTGTATCGCAAATGCGAAAGCCGGACTCTCGCAAATGCGACATTTCTGTTCGCAAATGCGAAGTCCCCAGTTGTTCCCATGGTTCGCAAATGCGAACTATTGTTCGCAATTCCCACAAATGGTCGAGGTTCGCAATTGCGAACCCCAGTTCGTAATTCTCATATCTGCAGCCCAGCAATTTTTATACTTAGTTGTTTTTGAGTCATTTTTCACCCCATTTGCAAAAACACAACTCCTTTGGGCGATTTTTCAAGAACAAGTTTCATTCTAAATCAATTATAAGTCGATTTTTACTTAATTCCTTCAATCATTAACATCATTTGACATGTTTTTCACGTAAAATCAATGATTTTCATAGTGAAATTGGGGGTTTTGGATAGAACCTAGGTTTTCTAAAAAATTGGGATTTGGACCTCAATTTGAGGCCCGATTTCAAAATAAATTACATATTTGAGTTCATGGGGGAATGGATAACCGGGTGTTGGTTCGAACCTCGGGTTTTGACCACGTGGGTCCAGGGGCGATTTTGGAATTTTTTGGGAAAAACTTGGGAAATTTATTTTTATGCATTCAAATTGATTCATTTAGTGTTTATTAAAATAATTGAGCAATTTGTGACTAGTTTCAAACGGATTGGAGGAGGAATCGTGGGGTAAAGCAATAGTTGAGGCTTGAGTGGAATTCAAGGCAACAAGGTAAGTGTTTGGTTTAACTCCAGCTTGAGGGAATATGAGTTGAGTCTTGTTTGTTGCTTGCTAATTGATTGAGTACGATGTATATGCATGGTGACGAGTATCTATACATTGGTGTCTAGCATGACTGCGAGTCCTTATTTGCGGATAGTTGATCATTGTTATGCCTTTCATGCTTAATTGATGACTTCTATATGTTGTGAAGGCCTTGTGAGAGAAATTGTGATCTTGGAACTTCGTGGAGCATTGGCTCGGCTCGAAATACAAATTTTGAAGGTATATGAGATAAGTAACTCCTTCGAGCTTGGGCTCAAGTGATATTGTGAAATTTGAGATGAAAGTGAAAGAAAGAGAAGAGTTAATGATTTATTCCCTTGCCGGGACGTTGTGGTTATAGAAGTAGTACCCTTGCTAGGTTTTTATTTGTTTGTTTGTGTACCCTTGCTGGGGCTTCCATCCTTGTTTTATTATTTCCCTTGCCCTTGTTGTGATTGTTGACTAAGTGAGGAAGAGTGTTAAAGCACGAAGGGTGATGCCATGCATTGAATGATATTTTTGGATCGGGTTGCGCGTCGCAACAATGCTAAATGATATGGATCGAGTTGCATGCCGCAACAATGGTATATATGGATCGGGTTGCATGCTGCAACAATGTTGTTATATATTGGGATCAGGTTATGCGCCGCAACAATTATTGATACAAGTGTGTTTATTTGGGTATTTGATTCTTGTTCGCTGTACATTCCAAGCTGTCCTTAGATTGTTATTCTGGATTTACTATTCATATTGTTATCTCCCCACAGCATGCTCCCCCTCCCATATTGTTTACTTATCCTGTATTTTCGATTCCGCTGTATATGTATATAATTGAAGAGGTTTATATGGTAGTCCAGTCTAGCCTCGTCACTACTTCGCCGGGGTTAGGCTAGACACTTACCAGCACATGGGGTCGGTTGTGCTGATGCTACATTCTGTGCTATTTGCACAGGTCCAGGTTTCGAGCAGCAGCAATAGTTTTAGTACGGGAGTAGGCCTTCAGTCCATCGAGACACCGAGGTAGCCTTGCAGGCATCGGCGGGCCCGGCGTCTCCTCTATCTTTACATTAGACTGTCATCTCATTGTACTCGAGATAAACAGATTTATGTTTCTTTCAGACTTTGTATTTAGTACTTCTTAGATGTTCGTGAGTAACTCCAGTTCTTGGGTAGAGATACATGTTGGAATTCCATATTTTATTCAGCTATCTAAATTTAAGACTTCTGCTTATGATTCTAATTCCGTTGCTTTTATTTTAATGCTATTAATTATTAAAAAGAAACATGTGTTTAATGAAAAGTAATTAAGTTTGGCTTGCCTAGCTCCTATTAGTAGGCGCCATCATGACCCCCGAGGATGGGAAATCTGGGTCGTGACAGTAATATTATTATTTATATTAGTAAGGAGTAATTTAAATAAATAAGATATTAGGCATGTATTTACGATATCTTCCTTTGATATTATTGTAAAAAAAAATATTTACTAACATGAAGATTTAGGTATTTTAATTCAAAGTTCTAAAATATATTTATTGTTTAAGAACAGATAGAGTTTCTGTCTTTTACAAAATCCATTTTTAAAAGTTTTTGGAGCCACAAAATCTCAAGGGACTAAATCAAGGCTTTACTAGCTCCCCCTTGAGTCGCCCGTCCACCCAAAACATTTTCAACCAAATTTCATAGAGCTAGTATCAATAAAGATAAGACAATAATGACAAGAACATTAAAGGCAGTGACTGTATTATTCAGCTACCAAATGTGAATGAAGCTGATGAAACAAGATGTACGTGGGCCAGCGATCTCAACGAAATTGATGGCCTACAATAAAAATTTATAAAAAGATCCTTAAGTTTCTTTGACAAAATCTATATAATAGTGAGAGACAAAAAAAGCCTACATGACTTTCATCTCGTAGTAAGAGCGCAATGCATGATGTGTTGGGTTAGGCACACATCATGGTATTGGACTCTCCCTTATGCAAAAATAGGTATTAAGTGAAAATAATAAATGTGTAAGCCTATTATTCATTAGCACTACTTATCTGGCGGATTGGACGATTTTTTACTCTTAACGGTTTGGCTTATCGGCTATCATCTTTTAACTGTATTAATTCGCTAGCTACCCGATAAGATATTGGGCGGATTGGTACCAGTTTAGCTCTTATCGGGCGGTTTATCGGTTCAGAACCAAAACAAATTAATAAGAATATATATGCTCATTTTGGTCAGTGAAAATGTTCCTGAATCTTGGTAAATAAGATACAAGGGAAAATATGCATTCAAGACTTTATAATAATTCACTGATTACAATTGCTACAAACTTGCAGGGCCTTTCCTTAAAGCTACAAACTGCTGCTGCAAATTAATTGGTCCATTACATTATAGAGAGTGAAATCTTCTATTATGCTACATACGTGATTTCAACTTAACTTTTTCATTGTTAACAAAAGGCATGCTATCTCTATTTGATACTACAGGATAATACATGATTCTAAGCAGTATCAAACCTTACATATTATAACGTGTGCTTTACTTACAAAACAGAGGACAAAACTAAGAAACATATCATATAACACTTTTTTAATGATGGCACATACTCCCAAATCTGAGGCTTGCATCCTTATCCTTGCATATCTGGATTAGATTTAAAAGTTCGACTTAAACATGATTAATATCTATCAAGAAATTTTCAAGTTCTCTGATAATTTACTTGAAGGACACAGACATCATCTGTGGCCAAAAGAGTGATCAGACCATGGTCAGTATGTGCACAATGCACCAGCTCCAAAAATACCAATTGATGGATCAGAAAGTTTGCCTAGTTTGACATGAAATCAGAATAGATGAACCAGGTAGCAGGTCTAGTGGACCCTCAAGTAATGGTTGTGAGTGACTCATTGAGAGGCGAGTTAGCGAGAGGGAGACGGTGAGTCGATGAGACCGCAAGAGGGAGACCGCGAGTCGACGAAGATGCTCTGGGCTCTGGTCGTTAGGGTTTATAATTGTCTACAATCTAAAAGACTAATAGTAATAGAGATNTATATATATATATATATATATATATATATATATATATATATATATATATATATATGAGTCCGTGAGAGGGAGACAGAGAGTCGACGAGGCTGCTCTGGGTTCTGGGCGTTAGGGTTTCTAATTGTCTACAATCTAAACGTCTAATAGTAATAGAGATAAAGTAATGGAAGTGGAAGAAGCATTTTTTATCATTATATATATATATATATATACGAGTTAACGAATTATCCATTAAGAAAATTGAACAATCCGCCCTCAAAAACAATAAGCCGTTAATGAAAATTTTTTAATTTGTTTCCCATCCATTAAACCGTTAACCCGATACCAATAAGCCATTAAGCTTCGGTTTCGGTTTAATTTTCTATTCCAGTTCGATTTTGAACACCCCTATGATTCATCGAGTTTTGAATCTTACGATACTTGCCTCGGGGATTTCTTAGTTAAAAAAGATATGGCAAAAGAATTTGCTTTCTAATAATGGATCATCAAATGTGAAAAAAGAAATAGCTAATTTAGAGAATCTGAGTTAAAATTAAAAAATATAATCGTGAGAAACCTTAAAAAAGACTACACATAGAGGGAAAAAGAAGAATCAATGATAAGATAAATATACTGTTATTTAATTTATTGAGGAAGAAACTTTATCGTATTAACTCACTCAATCCTAAATCTATCAAATTTAAAAATTTATTAAAATTTGAATTCTTTATATATATATATATATATATATATATATATATATATATATATCTTTCATATTT
>MU750867.1:113393-124390 GCA_026770625.1 Nicotiana glauca | reverse complement strand
ATATATATATATATATATATATATATATATATATTTCATATTTTGTGGGCCTGAAATATTTGGGGGCTTAAGGCAAGGGGTTTACCTGCCTTAACTTGGACCCCTTAAAAAAAACCTCACCTCCCATTGCTGTCCAAATGCTCATTTTGGGATTATCACAAGCCTTAACACATTCGTATTCCTCTTCAAATTGGATCAGAGACAACAAATAAGCAAACATAACCAAGCATTTCAATTTGATACGCATATTCCAGCAAATGATGGAACTCTTGCCACCTCAGCTACCAACGAGGGTGCCACATAGATGAGTAGTTAGCCTAGTTGTACCGTAAATTCAAAATAAAAAATGGCGGAAAAGTTAGTTAGAGTGAAACTTAACTCATTTGTTCTTCCTTTTCGTTTCTATTTGAATCAATTGTATTAGCCATATAAATGTGAGAATTGTAAGAGAAAACATTATGAATTGAATACACAGAAAATTCTGCATCTCTCAATTTCCCTACTTCCTCTTCTTCATCTTCTTCTTCTATCTTCCTTAATCTGCTTCTTCCTCATCGATTATCATTGTTTCATTCGTTGATACGTGCATTTGGTATTAATTGGAATCAGAGCTCGTACACAATGAGACCTCGCAAAGTTGTGGATGCATGAACTGGAGCTCAACCAACTGACTTGAAAGAGTAATACGAGGATTTAGCTGCTCAGCAGCTAGATCTTAGAGAGGAACTGGTTTAGAAACAACAGGAGCTTTATGACGACATGGATAGGCGACTAGTTGAGTTACTTCAGATGGTAAGTTCTCTTAAAAGCTCCTTCGATGGCTGGCAATTGAATCAACAATCGAAGGACAACGCAACTGCTTCAATTGGTAGAGATAAGGGACTTCAATCAGGGCAGGGTATTTTAGGCCCTAACCCCTAATGTACTAATTCTAATCGAACTCATAACCTACTGTTTTCGCATTTTAATGGAGAAAACTTGAAAATTGGTTATATAAGATCAAGCAATATTATTCTGTTGATAAGACTCCTCTTAACCAAAGAGTGAGTTTAGTAGCAATGAATTTAGATGATGAAGCCTTGGAGTGGCATCAATCTTATATGAAATGCCGTGATTCACTTGATGTACCAGACTGGGATGAATATTTAGCTGCTTTGATTGAAACCTTTAGTGAGGAGTTTTTAGATCCAATGCTGGAGCTCAAGCAGTTAAGACAAATAGGATCAGTGAGAGAATTTCAATTTGCTTTTGCTCGGCTGCTAGCTCAATGTGACTTATCTGTTCATCAGGCTATATCTTGCTTCTTAGGAGGACACAAGGAGGAATTGGTGAATCCGGTAAAAATTCATGAACCACAGACCATATCTAAGGCATATAGATTAGCTTGACTGACAGAAGCAACATTAGCTGCTAATGCTAGAGCTCTAAGGTCTAATTCTGGGGGTCAATCATCCTTTACTGTGAGGAAATCTATTTTTGAACCTGTGCAGACTAAGGTGTCTTCTTCCATTGTTGTGCCCAATCCTAAATTAGCCTTACCTGCTCCTCGAGCACCGGTTGTACCTAGAACTCGAAGGACTATATCTCCTATTGAAATGCAAGCAAGAGGGCACAAGGATTATATTACTTTTGTGATGACAAATACACTCCTGGCCATAAGTGCAACCTCCCTAAACAGCTGTTTGTGATGGATTTGGAGTATGGAGAGGAGGAATGTTTAGAGGATATAGTGAAGAGAGCTGAAATTGAAACAACTACTGAGGATTGATCTATGACTGAGGGAGATCCTCCTATGATTTCCCTATGTGATTAGCCCCACTACTGCACCTGTCTTGGCCTTGCCTGATTATTCTATTCATTTTGTGGTAGAGACTGATGCTAGTGGTAATGGGATTGGTGCCATTTTAATGCAGATTGGCCACCCTATAGCTTTTATTAGTAAAGGATTAGCTCCCAGGCATGCTGCATTATCTGTCTATGAAAGGGAATTACTTGCTCTTGTATTTGCTATTACTAACTGGTCCCACTATCTCCTTGGACAACATTTCATTGTGAAGACTGATCAAAGGGCATTGAAGTATTTGTTAGATCAAAAGTTACATACTGATTCACAACTTAGGTGGTTAGCTAAGTTACTTCCCTTTGATTTTGAGATTTAGTACAGAAAGGGGAAGGAGAATGATGGTGCAGATTCACTATCCAGGGTGGTTGGTGCTTCCTTAATGTCCCTCATGGTTTCTTCTGTGCAATCTGATTTATGGCAGGCTATATCAGATAATTGACAACAAGATCCTGAGCTTAAAACTCTTATTGATTCCTTGATGCTGACCCCTTATAAGCAATTTACTTGCCTCAATGAGCAATTGAGGAGGAAGGGTAAACTTGTAGTTGGAAATGATGCTGCTTTAAGGAAGAGGATCCTAACTCTATGGCATTCTACCCTTTCTGAGGGGTACTCTGGTATTGATGCCCCCACCAGAAAGGTGATGGATTATTTTTATTGGAAGGGCATTAGAAAGGACATCTTGGATTTCATTCATAGCTATGATGTTTGCTAGAGAAATAATTATGACACTTCTGCTTATCCGGGTCTATTACAACCTTTGGCTATTCCTGCTACACCTTGGACTGACATTACTATGGATTTCATAGAGGGCTTGCCAAAATCTAGAGCTTCTATCACAAGTGATAGGGATCATATCTTCATAAGTTCTTTCTAGAAGGAGTTCTTATCTTTGATAACATCTTTATGGACATTTGAGAGAGGTTCTTTCTACTGGTGCTCCTCCTCCTGCTAATGTTAGTACAACTTTGAAAGATGTTAAAGCAAAGATTCGATACCTCTTTTATTATTAATTAATAATTGGCATTCTCTGATCGGCCTAATCTCGTAATACATGGTTATGTCCCTGACCTGAGACTAATGCAATCAGTTCCTTCCTCTTCCTTCTCTTTCGACGTTCGCCAATTGGAGAGGACAACTAATTGAGTCTGAACCTTAATTTAAAGATGGAAGGAAGATCCGGATGTACTTAATTAGGAGCATGGGCAACCCTTCGCGCATGAGATAGCAATGACAAAACAAGAAATATCCTAAGCAATAAAGATCTTCCTATTGATACTAGCACTAGTGGGACTTGCTCCAGGGGAAAAGTATCTTTTGACTCTATATATATGGGCACCTGATATCTATGAGAGTTCAACCACCCCGGTCACATCATTCGTTTCTACTGCGCCTAAAATCTCTATTTCTGCTAATATTTTACGTGTTTCTATTTATGGTTCTTATGGATCTACATTTCAACAAATCTTCTTTTTCTGCAGCATTACTTCTATGATCTTAGGAGCACTGGCCTCCATGGCCCAAATCAAAGTAAAAAGACGCATTCCAAGACTTTGAATGCAAACTAAATCGAAAGCTAATGGAAGGCTGGAGGACCTGGCCCACTAAACTAAAGGATAGGCGTATGGAGGAGTAGAGTTAGTTAAAGCTGCACGGGACCTATTGCCTCCACATCTCCTCTCTCACTTCGGGAAGAGCGGACGGAAAGAGAAGGCCTTTGTCCTATTTGCTTCTTCCTTTTCCCAGGAATGAAGAATTTTATTAAAAAATAATTTTCTTTATTTTTATTTTTTATTTTTGTAGAATTGGAAGTTTCCGGATCCATCATCCGATACTCTTATTTCTCCTAGTGGTTTTATAGGCATCTATCCACTTTGACTATAGCTATGGCTATCTTAACTCACTCCTTTATCGGAATCTTCCTTTACTCCAAGATTTTCTATTACTATTCAAGAATAGAATATCGATAGATCTGTCACTATCCAAACTTTCACAACCTATCATCCCCAAACTGATGGCCAGAGTGAGGTACTCAATAGGTGTTCGGAAACATATTTGCGCTGCTTCTGTGCTGATTCTCCTAAGTATTGATGCTCCTTCTTACCCCTAGCTGAATGGTGGTACAATTCCAATCCTCACTCTGCCATTCAAACCACCCCTTTTGAACTTCTTTACGCTTACCCTCCACTTATACACTTTCCTTATCTCCCTGGGGACTCCTCTAGTGACACTGTTGAAGACATCTTGTTAGTTAGAGAGTTCAAACTCTAGCTAGCCAAATTCCATCTAGGCAGAGCCCAACAGAGAATGCAAGCTCAGGCCAATAGCCACAGGATTGATCATATCTTTGAGGTAGGTGATTGGGTATTTGTTAAGCTTCAACCTTATCGCCAATCTACACTCTTTCTTTCCCCCTATCACAAGTTAACTTCCAAATATTTTGGTCCTTATCCTATTGTTGAAAGAGTAGTTGTTGTGGCCTATAAGCTCCTTTTCCCTTATGAGGTTCAATTTCACCCTACATTCCATGTCTCTCAACTCAAATTTTGTTACTCTTTACCTTCCACCATTGTGCATCCTCCTGTATTGAACGTGGCTAGTCCCTTATGTCCTTCTCCTGAATCTGTCTTGGCAAGATGACTCATCAAAAAAGGGAATAAGGCTGTTGCTCAATGCCTAATCAAATGGACTGACTTGGATGTTTCTCAAGCCACTTGGGAGTTAGCTTCAGATTTGCGCACAAGGTTTCCTCACTTCACCCTTGAGGACAAGGGTGTTGCTCATCGAGGGGGTATTGATACACATATTCCAGCAAATGATGGAACTCCTGCCACCTCAGCTGCCAACGAGGATGCCACATAGATGAGTAGTTAGCCTAGTTGTACCGGAAATTCAAAATAAAAAAATGGCGGGAAAGTTAGTTAGAGTGAAACTTAACTCATTTGTTCTTCCTTTTCGTTTCTATTTGAATCCATTGTATTAGGCATATAAATAGGAGAATTGTAAGAGAAAACATTATGAATTGAATACACAGAAAATTCCGCATCTCTGAATCTCTCAATTTCCCTACTTCCTCTTCTTCATCTTCTTCTTCTATCTTCCTTAATCTGCTTCTTCCTCATCGATTATCACTGTTTCATTGGTTGATACGTGCATTTGGTATCACAATTTGGATCAGACTCCAGTCAAAAAACACCCGTTTCCTTTTTCTTGATTGTCTATAGAGATGGTATTTTGCAGGTGTTTCTCCGTGCTCACTATGCAGGAGAGGATTTGGTTCCAAAGTTTGGAGAAGCAGAGCCATGGAAGAAAGTCTTTGGACCAGATTTTATATTTCTTAATTCTGCCACTGTAGAGGAGGAACCCCTTACTCTCGGGGAGGACACTAAAGAGCATGTGTAACTAAGGAAACAGTTTAAGTTCTTTGCGCTCACAATGTTAGAAATATCAAGTCACATACAAGGCAATTAAAAGTAATTGTATTAATAAGCACTCTTTGATTACTTATAATAAATGGAAAGTATAACATGTTAAATTACATAATGGTGTAAGAATTTCTCACTACCGATGTGTATAACCAGTCTTATATGTGATACAACAAGGCGAACATCATTGCTATCTTTGTGATTGTCGTCGTTATCAATGAAAACTAGATTATCTAAAGCACTGAATGCAAAAACCATGAGCTTGTTTATAATCCATTGATGTTGCAAATATTATTAGGGAAATTTATAATCATGAGCTTGAATATATTGATACTTTTATTTTGGAAATTATGGGTTCTTCTAACCTTCGTGAGAATTTATGTGCTTCTTTGAATAGCTTATATGTGGAAGAATCCATGAGATTTTTAATTGATTGGCTATATCATAAAAGTGTCTTGTTTGACAAATGTGGTATAGATACTAGTTTTAAGAAGATGCATGATCAATCTTTTGTAATTTCATTATCATGCACATCTTTCGACTACCTTAAGAAAGATTTTTATGGGACAAATCTAAGTATGCATAAATTTTATTGGGATGATGATGTCTATATGCTTTATAAAAGGAGTATTTACACATATTAGTCTTAATTGGGTTAAGTGGACATATGGTCACTATCTTGTTTTATTCTTACCATTTTTTCAGATTGTGGATGTCATTTTCTAGTGTCTATCTTCATTTTCTTGCAAGGTCGAAATTCGAGGACAAATTTTCTTCAAGAAAAGGGGAATCATAGCATCCTAGGGAACTTAAATTTATTCAAGGACAAGGATGAAGCTTTGGAATCTCAAAGAGGACTTTAAACAAGATCTCAAGTATGGACATCCACCATATCAGGTATTTCATAACAACCTTTTCTTTGTAAATAAATTTGGAGTCTCACCCGGAAATATTGCTCAAGGGGGTTCCCTTTCCCATTCAAAAGAATAGGGTATATCCTTTTCCAACCTTATAAATTAAAGGGGTAAGATGGAATTTACTCTTTTAAGAATATCAAATAGTTTCTTTTGTAAGGAAAATAGAGAGGCAAAATAGGTAATAAGACAAAACTTACAAAATGTTTATCGTCATTTTTCATGTAGGAAAAGAAACTTACCTTCTATGTGTTTGTATTTTTTTTAAAATTTTTGTGGTTCTTATTAGGAAAAAGATATTTAACATAAATTTAAGATTTTAGTTGATCTAGAACTTCTAAATATTAGGGAATAAGAAAATATTTAATTAATAAATTTTTTACTTGATATTAAAGTCCTGACTATTAGGAAAATAACTAAATTATAATTTTATCCATTATAAAATTTATTCTTAAAAGGAAAACGACATTTCGTTAAGCTTCGTAAAATTTAATATATTATTATTATTATGGATAGACTATTCGTAAGATACACACACCACACGTTCTCTATATTAATAAATACAATATTTTAAAAAATTAATTAAATATTATAGAGACATGTATTGAATTATAAAATAAAAATATTATATAAAATATATAGGGTTTTTAACTTGAAAAGGAAATTATTCTATTAGCCTCTGAAGGCTTTTGATCAGTTGAAAAATTATTTCGTAAATTAAAATGTTTCGCGATTTTATTATGCTTATAATAATATTTGATGGAACATTAAGTACTCCTAATCTTTTACAAGCTTAAAGAAGAAAGTCTATCGATAGCACATACGGGAGTAATACTGAGTTATTATTTGGGCCTTAACTATTAAGGTGA
This sequence comes from Nicotiana glauca, assembly GCA_026770625.1. Lineage (NCBI taxonomy): Eukaryota > Viridiplantae > Streptophyta > Magnoliopsida > Solanales > Solanaceae > Nicotiana > Nicotiana glauca. The sequence continues at coordinate 117,339 of MU750867.1, read as the reverse complement.
AAATCTCTATAAAATTATTTCTGTTTCTCTCATAACATGCAGAGAAACTTTCAGAAACCACTATATTTTAGTGGTTATTGATAGTTGTAGCTATCTTTTACTATATTACTTCCTATAACTATATTTTCAGATTTTTTAGAGTGTATTCGATGTATTTAAGCTACTGTATTCATGAAGACAGTAGCATTTCTAGGCATGAAACAGGGGATTACAGCTAGACAAATTTTTGTATTCAAGTGTATTCGACTGTATTCATGGCGTAAAACATGGGATTACAGCTGGACAGCTTATTGTATTCAACAGTATTCACGACGTGAAACAGGGGATTATACTATTTTTAAACGGAAAGTGAACCAGTTAACATAATAGACTCCTAATATAACTCAACAAACTCAATTATAATACACAAATTTTGTGTTTTCAGTTATAAAAAAGATTCTCAACTAAAAATTATCCCAAAAATATGGCATTGTCCAGTGAAAGTATATAATACATCTGAATACATAAATTATATTAATAAAAAAAATATATGAATACATTTATGGAATATAGCGAGACAATGGATACAATGAAATACATAAAATATAGCGGGATATATTGAAATACAATAAATAAAAAAAGAAGACAGTGAAATACATAGAATAGACCGAGATACATTGCAACACAATGAAAAAAAAGACAGTGAATACAATGAAATACAACGAGATATAGTGAAATATATATACTAACAGAAAATTCAAGTTGTCCAGACCCCAACTCTGTCGTCTTTGTTCAAGAACAACCCTAATGTCGTCTCTTTGAAACAACATCAGTATCTAGTCCTCGCTTGCCGTCATCGTTGCCTCCAGTTGCCGACGATTAGCACGTAATTGCCAGCGAAATAACGGAGGTTTTTGTTGATCCGATATGTTGCGTCAGAGAATGAGATTGGGAGGCCGAGGGCGGCGGTATCAACGAACAACGGCCACGGTCGAAACGGTGACAGTGGCAATTACTCCAGCATTCGGCGGAGGAGAAGACATCGGTAAGTAGAGAGGGAGAATAGATATGGGGTAGGGGATAGGAGAAATTTTAGGGGATATGAGAAAGAAAAATAATAAAAAGTTTATTTTTTGGCTTAAGGGTAGGAGGTGACCATAATTAAATATTTGGCTATAAAAAATCAAAATGTAACTATGGAATATAATTTTTTAAAAGGGTATTTATTTAAAATAGATAAAGTATCAACATTTGATATAGGAGGTAACTAATCCTAACATGTATGACCTCTTTCATTATATAAATAAAATAAATCTTGATATTCATTTTAAATCATAAGAATGTATGACTTTAAAGAAAGAAAGAAAAGGAAAGCTCCACATTTTCCTATAGATCTTTTTATAGTTTACTACTATCAAAACTAAAATAATTTTTACTCATCTTTTAAACGTTTTATTACCAATAAAGTGTATCCTAAAGAGCATAAGGAACTGATTTATATTAGGGTAAAAATTTAATTGATTTTAAAATTATAAATATTATGACTTCCTACATATAAACAAATACATATACTATGAAAATTAACTTAAGAGTCTTTAGGTAGTTCTAGAAAGATTATTTAATGTGGCAAGACTCCTATTAACTTTTCAAAAAGGAATTAAGTTATTTATAGTAGTGTAGTACTATTTTTCTACTAATTGTTATCTAAGAGTGTAACTGAGAACAAATTAGGCGCATGATTAGTGAATGTTGCAATGTCAAATTCTTGTCATATATGGATCGTTTCTTCCGGATGATTTTACTCAACAATAAACTCAAGCAACGTGTTTTGATTAGTTTCCTTGTTTGAACAGAAAAAATAAACAAATTACATATGTGATGACAATTTTACCCAATACAAAATATATTTGTAAAGGATAAAAAATATAAATACTGATTGAAAGATAGATAAATACATTGTAGTTAGGCCAAAATCTTAGATAGGCCCTTAAATTTGGTACCTTTTGTAAAACAAATATATAAACTTACAAGGTGACCAGATAGACACGTAAACTCATCCAAAGTGTAACTTTTTAAACACCTCTATATATTAAATTTTGTGTGTGAGGTCCAAACGCTGCTTATATGGCAAGTGAACGAATAATATATTAACACGTGTATTTTCTTTTCCATGCAAACAAATAATAATCTAAAGCCCATTAATACTTCTCATTTGTTCATAATCTCCCTTCGCTTTCTGAGACCCATCTCCCATCCCATTCCATATCTAATTTGCATCATAGGTCTTTTAATTCTAAAGTTAAATTTCATCCAAACTTCAGCAAAATCAAGAGGAAATCATGTAAAGGTGGAGATTTTATTTTATGTTGGGGGATTGATGGGTTGACAATATATTCCACGTTCAATCATGTAAAATGATCTCTGTAATTTTTTGGCTTCAATGGTGTTTCCAGCTATGAATATGATGAATATTAGGGGCTAGGTCTTTTTCTAATCGTTGGGGAAAAATAATATTGGGTATGGGTTATATAAAGAGAGTTTTTTTGCAGTTAATTTTCTTACTCAACAACGTTAGTGAAAAGTAAATTAGGTATCATGCGCTCATCAGTAAATACACAACACGCAGTATGCCAAGATGGACAGAGGTGTTTAAAAATTACACTTTAGACGAGTTTAAGTATCTATCTGGTCACCTTGTAAGTTTATATGTTTATTTTATAAAAGATGCCAAGTTTAAGGGCCTATCTAAGATTTTTGCCTTGTAGTTAAGTAACAGATTTAGATGAAAATTAATGAGTATAATATTTAAGAGTCTGTTTGGCATAAAATATTTTTTATATTTTTTTTCGAAATCAGTGTTTCGCCATAAAATTAATAAAGATAAATTTTAAAATATTTCAAAAATTTGAAAAACTCCAAAAAACTGTTTTTTAAATTTTTCACTCAGATCAATGAAAAATTATATTTTTATCCAAACAAAACTTTAGTTTTCAAATATTATTTTCCAATAAATATTTTTCCCGATTTTACAATTCTTATGTCCAAGCGCCCACTAAATATTGCAGTGAAATATTTTTTTGACATGACATTTGTTTAGCGAATCATAGTAGGACCAGGGAAGCAGCGAAAGAACGAAGAAGTTGCATGAACTGTGGGATCCACAAACTAGGTATTTAAGGCAACCTAAATCCGTAGAGAAACTGCGGAAAATTTTATTTTGTGTCTCATACAATTTACACTAATTGTATGAGGCAATTTTTTGTCTCACAGTTTTGTGGACCCAGAATTCTATGGACCCATAAGTTTGAAATCGGGGTTCACAATTTTGTAAGACAAAAAGGAGCTTCATACAACTAATGTCAGTTGTATGAGACACACAAAATAAAACTTCTCAGAAACGGCTTAACTTGTCACGACCCGGATTTTCCACCATCGGGAGTCGTGATGGCACCTACTGTTGGAGCTAGGCAAGTCAAACACTTACACCTTTCGAAAAGAAAAAAATAACACAATGGTAATAACAACAATAAACCTTTAAATGAAAGCGGAAATCTTTTATAGCATAAGAAAATGAGAACCCAAAATGCGGAAGTTTAACATTTCACTACCCAAGACTGGAGTCGCTATCTCACGGACTATTAATGAATACTACAAACAAGTCTGAATAGAAAAAAATACACAGTGTCTGTCTCGATACAAGGAAAGGGACTCCGGCCTGCGAACGCCAGCTAGGCTACCTCGTAGTCTCTGGACTGATGTCAGCTCCCACTCGACGTGCTATTGCTGTGGTCCAAAAGCTGCTCCGGTACCGTGATCTATATAAAAAGCACAAAAGTATAGCATCAGCACAACCGACCCCATGTGCTGGTAAGTGTCTGGCCTAACCCCGACGAAGTAGTGACGAGGCTAGATAGGACCACCAAATCAACCTGTGCAGTTCAATATATATATATATATATATATATAT